>PITA01019017.1:0-38776 GCA_004023965.1 Spilogale gracilis | reverse complement strand
AGAAGTGGATGAAGTAAAACGTCGCTGTGTGAGCTCTCTGCCTGCCGTGCACTTTAAATTTTCTCTTTCATTTTATTTTTTTTTTATAATCTAAAAATATCCAGAACAGATCAACTAAGACTGCAAATAAAGAAATAGGCATGGGGGAAATGCAACTAGATTTTGGAAATATTTATATTAAAAAAGAAGAGAAAAATGACAGAATGCTTTAATCAACATTTTCTTGGTTATTATGAATGGAATATACACAGAATATTTATAATGTGGCCTGCTAATCCAGTTGTGTAGCTTATGGTGGTAGACAAAGGAAGTATTTGAGCTCTCATTTCCTACACCTTTATCTTTGGTCACTTATTTAAAAAAAAAAGAAATCCAGGAATACCTATACAAATTGCCCTGGATAAGGGCAAATCTATGGAAAAAGAAAAACTTAGTTAAGTGTAAGAACCTACCTTCAAAAAAAAAAAGAAAAAAAAGAACCTACCTCTGGTTTAAACCCATTGTCCTTTAAGCTGTACGTTCTATAATATTTAATTTCAATACTCAGAAAAAATGAATTCATCTTAAAAACAAAACAAAACCATCTAGAAGTATTATTTCTGCAAACATTGGCTATTTGATTGTATGGGAATCTTAAATGGTTAAGAATAAGATTGAAAGGCTGTGGAAGTTTTTCCAGGGTTTGGGAATATTGGCCTTGTTTTGTTGGCTAGGTTTGAGTTAGTGCTTTCTCTAACACTTGGGGAGTCAATCACTGAAAATATATCTTAGCTAATTAGAACTCCCTCCCCTCTTTAATATCAGGTGAAATGGAGCTTTACAATCCTTTGGGAAATCCTAACAAATCTACACCTATTTGATGCATATTTGAAAAAAGAAATTAGTTCATTTCATTATTAAATCTTAAGGTAGGCGGTAGGTATAATTTCCCCAAATGCCTGACGGACTCCCACATAGTAGCTTCTATAATGAGAAATTGTGACTCACTCAACCTATGGATGAACTGTTCTTTTTCATTTTATCACCAAGTTTGAATGCAGCAGGCCTTGATTTGCATAAGGCTCGATAAACATAAGTGGCAAAAACCATGTCTTGCTTAAAAAAGTCTTCATATTATTTCTTGGCCACATGAAATAAGTAGCATTTAAATTTCATTGTGGTCTATTGTAAAACCATTATCATTCTCTTTCTTTGGAATTACAGGAAAATCATCTAGGGTAACCTAAGAGTAGAAAGAAGAGAACCACCATTGATCTATCCCTGATTCTGGGCCAGCACAAACTATGAACTTTGTATGTTTCACTCACCCTCTTTACTCTCACCATGCCAACCTGCCGATACTATGTAGGAGGTCACAGTCAAGAATCAACATGGAACTTAAACTTTAAAAACCAAAACAAATACATCCCTACTAGCAATATGCAAAATATTACCTGCTTCAAGATGAAACAGGACTTGTTTTCCCCTCTGGGGACTGCCCAGAGGTACTCACCGGTCGACATTTAGGTTTTGGCTCTTAAAAACAAAGTGACCAGTATACAGTCTGTTTTCTTTGGTGGCAGTTCATCCTTTTGTGTTTATTTTCCTCTTTCATGAGAAATCTCTTCTTTGTTTTCGGAATCTAGTCATATATATCCTTTTCCTTTTTCTTCCCTTACTTAATGCTACCAAGTATCTTCCAAGTGTCTTTCCAATTTCTCTGGAAAGATCCCTTGCCCCTCAAACCCACCCCTCCGTGTGAGTTTATCCCTAGCAGTGCTTTTCTCAGCTCTTTGGGATCTCATTTTTGGGGCTTCCTTTACCAAGAGAGGCCTACTCACTAGTTTGGCTTTTGCTAAGCAATATTTCCAAGTGCCTAATCCAGTTGTGTAGCTTATGGTGGTAGACAAAGGAAGTATTTGAGCTCTCATTTCCTACACCTTTATCTTTGGTCACTTATTTAAAAAAAAAAGAAATCCAGGAATTAATTTAAAAATGAGAAGATGTTTTATGTCATTTTGTTCTCTAAAATGAGACAAATGTACTTCTAAATGAATTTGAAAACTTTTTTTTTTTTTTTAGATCTAGTAGATCAAGATGATATTACTAAGACTGTTTGGTTGAGAATTAACCTCTGGGCACAGACCTTTGCCTTACATTGGAAATCTTTCCAGTAGCTACTGACTCAGACTTGCCAAGAGTTACTAAATAAAGACAAAGGTATCTTGATTGATGGCCCAACTTTATGTCAACTTTTCCTTCTGGCAACCTGCAGGAGCCCACATGTTGCAAGTTTAGGACGTGCTTCAAGATTTCTCTTCCACAGGTATTGGCTTAACTTAGGACTTTCCTATTTCCCATGTCACTGTGTCCAAGCCTGTGGTTTTTACTTAGTAAGTGAGTAGATATCTCCAGTCAATGTTTCTGGGATGATAACCGTTCAAATGAATTGGTAAAAGGTACAATATAAACAGTTCAGTGAAAAACACATAGTATGTAAAAAGGACACTAGAATCATCTATACATTTTTTTAAATTTTTTTTAAAGATTTTATTTATTTATGAGAGAGAAAGAGAGAGCAGGGGAAGAAGCAGAGAGGGACAAGCAGACTCTGTGCCGAGTACAGAGTCCAGCCCTGGGCTCGATCTCCTAACACTGAAATCATGATCTGAGCTAAAACCAAGGTGTTTAACAACTGAACCACCCAGGTGCCCCTAGAATCTTCTTTTATTTTAAAATAAAAATGGGATGCCTGGGTGGCTCAGTCGTTAAGCATCTGCGTTCGGCTCAGGTCATGATCCCGGAGCCCTGCATCAGACTCCCTGCTCGGCGGGAAGCCTGCTTCTCCCTCTCTCACTCCCCCTGCTTGTGTTCCCTCTCTAGCTGTGTTTCTCTCATCAAATAAATAAATAAATCTTTAAAATAAAATATAAAATACTTCCAATATTGCTTCAATTAAATATTGACATTAAAAAAAAAAGCATGAGAAGATGGTTATCTCAAGTATTTGGCCTATCAAAAGGATATAAAAAAGTCCTTCATAAATAATTTAATTTAAATTTGCTAAATACTTCCTCACCCCAGTAGGAGTTTACTCTTCTCTTTGTCAGGAGGGCTGTTTCTCCCTATCTTCACTTTCTAAGTACTGCAGCCCAGAATATACAGCATCCCTTCCTCCTGCTCAGTTAAGTCATTATTCTATCCACCTGTCCTGTGAGGCCATCTCTGGCTAAGGCTTCTGCCTTCACACCTGGTTCTGGAATAGGACTCTTCCAACCACTCTCTTCATCACTCTGGAGGACATGAGCCCACAGAAGTCAGCCAGGAGCAACCCATCCAGCCATTTATCCTCCACCACTTAGAAGTGTGTTGGACATGGGACATGTAGAAATAAATAGGCTACATTCTAGAATGTTAGGCTACATTCTAGAATGTTGATAAGTGTTTTTTTTTTTTTTTAATGTTCTGGAATCACCCAAAATATCTGCAATTAATTTCATTATCACTCTCTCTCTGTCCTTGACTCTCCAGTTGAAATACTGAACCATGGCTTCCGCACAAATATTGTTTGATTTCTAGTCCTAAAGTCTGCTGTTTGTTGTACCAGTATCATCTTCCCCTGCATACGCTCAACTCTGCTTTGTGCACACTCAGCTGCTTAGCTCTTTTGGGAAAAACCCAGATTTTGTATACCCCATTACAATACTAACAGTAGTGACAATCAAACTTAGAAACTCCAGTGACTTAAGATACATGGAAAGTTGCTTCTAATTCACACCAAGTCTAACCTGTCCTAGGGAGAGGGGAGAGGGTGCAAACACAAGGGGACCTCTACACTATGGAGAGAATTAATCATCCCAGCAAGAGGAGACTCTGCCTTCCCTTTTTTTTTTTTTTTTTTTTTAAGATTTTTATTTATTTATTTGACAGAGAGAAACACAGCCAGAGAGGGAACACAAGCAAGAGGAGTGAGAGAGGGAGAAGCAGGCTTCCCACTGAGCAGGGAGCCCGATGTGGGGCTCGATCCTGGGACTCCAGATCATGACCTGAGCGGAAGGCAGACACTTAACGACAGAGCCACCCAGGTGCCCCAAGACTCTGCCTTCTTTAACACAGGCCGCCATGTTGCCCCAAGCTTTGACATCCAGCTTGCTGGATGGTATGGAGTAGACACAGAGTGGAAGATTGCAAAGGACATTTTTATGAGCCAGGCTTCAAGATGGTTCCTATCAGTCACATGGCCATGCCTAATGACAGGAGGGCAATAACACGTAGTCCATCTCTGAACTCTGAAAGAAAGAGAGGCAGGTAAAGTGAGAAACTTACCAACGTGTAACACAAATTTAACTGTCACATTGAGATGATCATATGGCCTTTGCTGTAAGTCTTGGCGTCTACTTGCAATGCTCACCTGTTCACCCCTTGTACAAACAAAATAAAAGTAACAAACAAAGTACTAGTATTTATTCCCAACTACCTTTTCTTTTGTTTTCCCTGGGTCAACACAATAAAAAAAACCTTTTCTTTTTTACTGGAAAAGAGCAAAAGGAATGAGAAGCACAGGGAAGAAATGGGAGGTGAAATTCCATGAATATAGAAAAAATATTATCCTAGTACTTACATATGCATATATAATGCTTAACTTTTGGGTGGCTCTTATTTCAATTGAATATTTTCCTGGATTTCTGTTTTTTTACTGTGAGCTAGCACTGCACTGAACACTATACATAAATTACTTGATTTAATCCTCTCAATCCCCAGGAAATGGGCACACTTATTACTTCCATTTTTCTGAGTGATTGAAATGCCTCATTGAAAGGTCCAATAATCCTCCTTTTGGTTTGGTTTCCTGAGAACCTTGTATCTATGTTGGAACCCTTAACACCAATATATCTTGCTTACAGAATCACTGCCTTGCTGTATTTCATAATGAAAATTATTTTACATGCATACATAAAGCTGGCTTTTTGAAGAGATCCTCGAGTAAAAATTTTCATACATCAAACTTTTGTCTTATAAGTGTTATTTTTTCTCATAAATTAAACAAATGTTTATTTTAGAGTACCTACTTTCCATTCAATTGTAAAAATAAAAGTATTAAGTAACAATTACAGCCTTACTGTGCCCCCCGGGGGCTAACTAGAGTCAAGTGTGCAAGAGAACAATAAATAAAATGCATCAGACAAATAGGAATTAAAGGAAACATGGAATACAGCCTGAATTTTATCATCCCAATTGTATGTACTTTTTATGCTGTATAAAGATTGTGATGATCAGTTGGGTTCTGTGCATGAGGAGGGAACAGAAATAGAAGAAAGCATACCCGGAGGAGGGGGGTTAGGGGAAGGTTGGTAGGAGGAGGGGAGTAGGAGAAAGGAGAAGGTCTTTTAGGAAGCCAGGGGAAAATCTCAGAGGTGAGAAAATAAAATCAGGACTGGAGGCTGAATTCTACCGGTCGAATATCAGGTGATCCCTTTTGACCTATGCTGAAGACAGGAGCCGAGGAGTCCAGACCAACGGTCCTGGAGGGAGAGAAGGGGCCGGATTAAGAGTGTCATCCGGACACATTAGCAGGAGGGTGCCATTTCCCCACCCAGAGCCCTTCGACTCTTTACTATTGATTAAGAGATAAAGCATATAATCTCACCCACTGACCTTTTTAAGTCAGGTGTCCTTTGTCTCGGGGAATTGTTGCCAAAGGGACCTAGACTGATAGACATGAATGTATTTTCTGAACACTAATGCTCTTTACCAACACCGGTCTCCCTCCCATTTACTAGGCTGACAAAGATCGCTTTTCCCCAGCAAACACCTCCTGCAAAGGTGTTGATAAAATTCAGGCTGTATTCCATGTTCCTTTACTTCCTATTACTTTGCATAGGTGACTTTCTGTTCCCATCTGCACGATGTACAAAGGTAATTACACATCAGCATAAGAAATAGCTGGTGTCTGAGCAGATGAGTCCAGGTTTGAGAAATAAGTGGGTAAGAATCTCAGTTCCCCTTTTATCAGATCACCTGGAACTTACTCCTTTTGAAATCTAATTCTCCTTTGACCTCTGAAGCCAGGCAAAGCTCTCCCTCCTTCTCACCCTCGACAGTGCTTACCTGTTCGTATTTAGTGCTTGCATAGAGACTTTAGGATTCTAAGCATCTTTCGTACAAA
Organism: Spilogale gracilis; assembly: GCA_004023965.1. Lineage (NCBI taxonomy): Eukaryota > Metazoa > Chordata > Mammalia > Carnivora > Mephitidae > Spilogale > Spilogale gracilis. Next base: position 32,631 of record PITA01019017.1, on the reverse strand, counting down.
ACCCCTTAGATCTGAGTCTGATATTTGAAAATATTTGATCCAGTGTTTTAACTCTTTTCACCAGCATCCAACTGTTCATGTGTTTTTCTGTCTTACTCTGCTGGAATGAGACTTCCAAGAACATAAGCATTTATCTCTCGCTCATATTTTCTGGTGTATCACCAGTGCACAAGGATGTGTCTAATACACATGGGACACAAAAGCAGAAGGCAGTTGTTGAGTTAGTACCTGCCACCCTCGTGTGTCCTGCTCACATCCCCGGAACACATAGCCTAAACACTCACGAGTCTAGTTCATTAAGGCACTTGTCAAGACAGCATGACTAGCAAATAAAGAAGCTTCCATGTGAGCACCCCCTCCCTTGCCCCAGAATCTTTTAGAAACGCCATGAGGGGAGAGAAAGGAAATGTACAAATAGCACTGGAAAGATTAAGATGGTAATAAAACATCATCAGATATTTAAGACGAACCCCCTGGAAGGCCATGAGTCCACTAATCAAATACTGGCAACAGGAGAAAAGACTAGAATAAGGGAGAAAGGCCCCAGGGAAAGGCCATGGCTGACAGACCAAATGCAACATTGAATTCGGAGAGATGATTGAAGCTAAAAGAACAAAAATGAGAAAAGGAAAAGTCTGGAGCAATGGGGGAAGGAATTAAAAATAAGTCTCAGAAACTGTGTTTCCAGTCTCAGCTGCCCAGACTCCGGGTATGACGAGCCTGAGCATGCCTTCTCCCAAGAAGCAAAAGCCTCTCAGCTACTCAATGGACATATTATCCTTATCCCAGCTTGCTCAGTGTTTTGTGGGAATATGTGGGAAACTACTTTGAAAAATTGGAAGTTACTTTACAAGCATACATTATTTTTATGTCTGTTTAGACACATTGTTATCGTTCATTTTTTCCTTCAAAATTAATCATGATTGAGCATGTGTCTTCACCTATAATTTCTTTTCTTTTGTAAAAAAGAGCCAAGAGAGATCAATGCACCTATAGTTGCTAACTACTCTTGTTATCATTTGTATCATAATTAAAGTTATGCTCAAAAGATCTGCTGCATTTGAAACAAAGAAAGACGGTGAGATTAGGAGGGGAAATGCATTTTAGAGAGGGGAGCAGGACCTAGAAAAATAAGAAATAGCAGTTACTCTAGCAACTCTGTACCAATCTGTAGAATTTTCAGTTTCATCTCTCTTTACAGTGGGTACTTCTGAGACACAACTAATCCTTACAAATCATGCTGCAGTGTAGAAGGCATTATGCTCCATTGTATAAATGAAGAACCAGGACTCAACATCTGCATTCATTTAAAGAAACAGTTATAAGCTTACTATTGTCAGGCTTTGAGGGAACAGTGTTAAGCAATTGTACTCAAGGAGTTTCATGCAGTAAGATATATAATACATGAATATTATGATACACACTATATAGGTGGGCAAGGGCAGACATATATGCATAATAATAAATGTATAGGTAAATACAATAAACACATGAATGATAATGTTTCAGAGTCCGGGATTATGCAGAGCATAAAGCTAAGAGATGGGACTACACCTGACCAGGGAGGATTGCTTTATATCAGATGATCAGGGAACTGTTCTCTAACTTTGGAGCAAGACCTGAATGAAAAAAGCCGGCAATGGGTATGTCTGCCTACGGATAATTGCAAGGAGTGGAGAAATGATGTGAGATGACCTCAAGGAAGGACAAACCAGCAAGTTGAAGGGATTGGCAAAATGGCTTTGTCATGCCATCAGAGACAGTAAGAAAAGAGTGGTGTTAATGCCAGAGACATGAGCAGGCACCTGGTCACTTGGACCTTGTGGGGGAGGCTGGATTTCACCCTAAAACCAAGGGGAAAATATTGGAAATTCTTCCAAAGGGCAGTAGTGTGGTCTGGTGTTTTAAAAAGCTCATTCCACCAGTGGGATGGAGAAATTATTTGGGGAGAGGGGAAGCCATGAAGCCATGAAGAATTGAAGAGAAGAGATGAGTTAGGAAGCTTTTTAGTAGTCCTACAGAAGATGACTCTGGGTGAGCCAGGGTTTTAGCAGTGGGCATAAAGGAGAGTGATTAGATTTAGAATACAGTTTGGAGGAGAAACTATCAGATAGGTTACAGGAGGTTGAGGAGGGAAAGAGCAGAATTCAAGATGACTTTCTTTTTGGCCTGAGCAGCACAGGGTGGTGAAGGCTTTGGATGGAATGACCTGTAGAGCTGATACTTAGCAACTTGGTAAATGATTTGCTGGACCCCATTCAAATAGTAAATAGTAAATCAGTCAGAGTTTGACACCAGCAGCCTTGGAAAGTTTCACGGATATAGAAACTTCACTACTCTGTCTAGTCTAGAATAGATCTAGAATAGATGTCACACATACAAAATGTCCACAGTTTCGAAAGAAATCAAATTATGAATATATTTAATTTCTCACATGGAAGATGCTTTAAAGGTTTTCCAATGAGTAAAAAATGCTAACAATAACAACACACACACACACACACACACACACACACACACACACACACACACTGGCAAGCCTGTTACTAACCTAGATTTTCTGATGTCATGATGCATAAGGGGTATCTCTGTGTTCTTTTTTTTTTAAGATTTTATTTATTTATTTGACAGACAGAGAGATCACAAATAGGCAGAAAGGCTGGCAGAGAAAGAGGAGGGAAGCAGGCTCCCTGATGAGCAGAGAGCCCGATGCAGGCCTTGATTCCAGGACCCTGAGATCATGACCTGAGCTGAAGTCAGAGGCTTAACCCACTGAGCCACCCAGGTGCCCTATCTCTGTGTTATTATGCTCACATATTTGCTCACATGAGCAATTACTCAATGGAAAATAAATTATGAACACATTCAACTTGGAGAACTTAACATCTAGTCTTGTGCAAAACCCATATTCCAAAGGTAGAATTTTTTATTTTATTATTATTATTACTATTATTATTATTATTATTATTATTATTTAGTTTTAAGTGTAAGGTATTTTCTCTGTTATTGCACTTTTGCTGCAGAGTTTGGGTCTTTTAAAACAAAAACTCTTACCAACTTCCTAGATAATCATAGCAGAGGAAAGTTCAAGGGGGCAACACATTTTGGATAAAGGAAATTAAGTTACACAAAGAGCATCATAGTGAGAATTAAACTATGAATATTGACTTAAACACTAAAACATCTAAGCCAATTGGTGGCCCAGCTGGGAACTGCTAGGAATGTTCCCACACCTCATGGTTCATGACAAATTAGGGTCCGTGTGGTCAGAAACAAACTTCCTTCTGTTCTAGTGTTACATATTTTAGGTGAATTATGGGTCTCATTCTTAAGCATTTACTACCAGCCACCTAGAGCTAACATTACGTGTTAGATCATGTGCCCAGGTTACCTGAGCATTTAGATGAGTTAGACCCCATGGAGAGACACAGGATCAGAACATGGAAGTCAGGTTCTAGATTCCTGGTCAAAGACTCTTAATCCCTCAAAGTAGGTCAGCAATGACATTTCAGGATTTTAGTTTTAGATACCAACTGAAATGAATTTCATTTATGAAGATTACAGGGGCAGACCTTGGGACCCTGTATTCGACAATTAAAATAAATGAATTCAGATTTAAATGCTTAACTAAAAATATACTATTTCATGAACAATAATGAGGAGTAGCATAATATATATTACAAAATAAAACATTTAAAATTATGCATGTATAGATGTACACACATATACATGTGTGAATATATATTATACATATTCATGCACATATACTACATAAACTATATATATATGATGTGTGTGTATATATATAAAAGTAGATACACTATATATTTCAAACATAAAGTAAAACCTCACAAGATGCAAGGCACCTACTCCGAACAATTTCAGAATAATGACTATCTCTAAGCAGAGAGAAAAAGACAAGAAAAAAACATAGGTAATGGCATTTAAGCCATTTATTGTGATATTTCACTTCTAAAGAATGCATGTATATAAAGATGAAGAAGAAGAAGAAGAAACAACAGCCCCTGCTGCCAGGGGACTACATTACAAAATTCTGAAAATAATATAGAAATATATGATAATAGAATGAAATCAATTTATCATGGAATGTGTAGGCTTTTACTCATTGTATATGAGAATAAAACTTTGAGGTAAAATATCTTAATTATTTTTTCTTAAATGCCATGTATTCTTGTAATCAATATCAATCCCTGCTTAATGATGATGGTATGCCACCCTAAGTATGTGTCTGGTATTCTAGGTAATGGGATACTTCTGAAAAAAACATGTCCAAGAGCAATTTTAACAGAAAAGAATTTTTGAGGTTTGAATGGATCTGCTTTTCTTTAACGGCTGACTGACTATATTTGCCTTTATCCTGGTGAAGAGTTGAAAGGTACTTTTTTTTCCTCCCCCAAAGTAATGTATGGAAATTGGAAAATTAATCCTAAGCTTTTATCGCAAGGTATTACTCTGAATATAAAAGTTGCATGGGGCTATGAAGAGTGATCCAAGAGAACTCATTCACTGCTCTAACCCAGCCAAAGGAGAAGGGGAGGGAATAATTCCTAAATCATAGTCATCTATCTAATAAATGTAGCCCATTATGCATTTTGGTTCGTTTATTTTCCATTTATTCTCAGGAAGGTCAGCCGTAAGTAGTCAAAAATAAGCATCAGAGACTGGTACAGGGCATTTTCAATGAAAATTTGCAGCTGTGGCTTCAGCTCTCACCTGGCACTTTGCCTAAACATAAGTTTGGAGACTGGTGCAGGACACGTCATCCCCTACAATTTCTTGACTGTAGCCTAAATCAGAAATGCTTTCTTTGTAATAGCCAGAGGTGGTTATCAAGAAGGATGGCGGTGTCTGCTGTCTGGGTTGGAAAGCTGTAGATTAATGTGTTGTTTTAAAGTATGTAATGTGCCCATAGGCTGTAGCAATAGGGAAATAAATCATTGGGGGGGGGATTCAGGAATGCTAGTGTGGGGGAAACAAAGTATGCAGGTTGCCAAGGGAATAGGAGTTCTGATTAGGAAGAGAAGTATAATAACCTGCCCCACATAAATCTCCGGAGCCTTAGAAGGGAGCTTTCAAGTGGGAAACAAAGTTGGTTCACTATATCTCCTTGACACTCAAGCTTAAGATCTAAATTAAGTTGTTTATGATACTTGATAACTTCCTTCAAGTGCGACAGTATGATTCTTGCCCACAAAAGGCCAACTAAGTAAGCAAATGTTTTGAAGTCTGGATTAGGGTACAATGAAAGAAGCCACAACAGAATTTGGGTTCAATTTTGACAATGAATTTCTAAAACAAAGTAAAAACACACTCCAACCAAATTAGGTTAGAAAAACCTAATGTGCTTTGAACTGTCAGATTATTTTTAAAGTATAAATTTCTATCAAATATCAGGTTATGATCGAAGATTATATGATAGAAAGCATTGTGAGCAAGCATAGTAAAATTATAATATGGGTTGCAACAAACTTTGTTTCATTCACCTGCAGTAAATGTATATAATTTATAGCAATGTATTACTGTTATAATAGATGTTTTCTAAGAACACACAGAAACCAGCTTAAGGAAGAAAAGAGGTCACTGAAAGCTCTAAACACTAAGCATTTAGAAGTGAAATTGGGGGGAAAAAAAAACAACTACTTTCAGACATATAGCCGATTCCTACAAAAATTTTTTTTGCAACATGACTTATTGAGCAGGGTATTCTCAGGGCATATTCTCTGGAGTGGTAGATAATGTTCTTTCACCAAAATTAAGCACTTTTGTGTACTCTTTCTGCTGAATGTGGTTTTAGAGTTTGAGTTAATTGTTGGCACAGTGTGGAGGTTGCATGACTTGACTATGTGGGAGCCGGAGAGGATGGGCTCTGTCTTATCTACCATTAGGTTTGAACATGCCTCTGTGTAACATGTTTTTTAGGGATGACTTTGTGGAAGTTCCCAGAAGGAGCCTTGGGGTAAATATCCTTGCTTATTGCTACTATCCATCGGATGATAAGGATGAGTTTGGATGTGATGAGGACATCACTCCCCTTCAGATCAAACCAGAAACAAAATTATGACAGCTTGTAAAGCCAGCCAGTACCTGTAGGAACAAAGGAAAAAGAAAGACAGAAAAGGTGGGGGAGGGAAGGCATGGACTCAGGGCCAATTAGGAAGACATATCTGATAATGATGAGAAGTAAATGATACTCTTAGGTATACAAATCCATGGACTGAAGGGCACTCAGAATTCAGGAGCCACTCTCTGCTGGCCAGGGCATCCCTCTGTCCTGAAAGATAAACTAAGAATGTAAGCTTTTTGGGGATTAGGCGTGGGGAACAGTGCTACACTTCAGAGCACTCACATGAGGTTGACTGCACTCTGAGAGCCTAAAAGTACCGTAATTATTATTCCTCACTCTTTTGATGGCTATGGAAATATAGGGTCCCTCACGGGGAGGTGCTTTGCTTGACATTTGGGAAAGAAAATTTCCTTTTGTTACCTTGTACTCTCCTCACAGTCTGGGTTTCTGATTCAGGTTTGTTCTTAAGGCCTTTTCTTGGCATTCATTCATTGTTTAAAAAGACAGGACATAGCTGAAATTGTCTTCAGTGATGTATGTTAAAAATAATGGGTAACCAAAAGCATTTGATACCATTTTATCACAGTCAACTAAGATCTCAAGCTTTTTTCTCTTAAGGCAGGATTTTTTCATAGGAACTGATCCATGTCTATCCATTTTCTTTTTTTCCTGATATATACATCTCTCTGGGTATCTCAGGGAGCCTGGGGAATATGACTTTATTTTACATATCATCAGATTAATGAAAACACAGGTCTAAATTAATTGGGGTAAGTTAATTTTAGTTCTAATTTGAAATATCACATGAAGTTCTTTTAAGTTAAAAAAAAACGAAGGATAATGTTGTCTCCAGGAAGAAAAGCATAGAACTAAACTTTCTTTCTCAATATCTATTCTGTCTCAGGATATGAACTGTTTCTGATCAATGTGTGTATATAACAGCAAAGATCACGCATCCTATTTCTTGTTTTCAGAGTCATCATGATTCAGAATACAATTTTGGGCCCCTAGAAGATGTCTATTTAGGAAAAAAATGTTAATTTATCTTGACTTTCAACTGGCAAAATTGAGACATAAAATGAATTTTAAAATGTGATAATTTTCTAGTCTATTGTGAATTTCCAACACAGCTCAGCAGGACTTCCCTGAAGATGATGCACCAACATGTTACAGAGTTGACCTCAGCTTAAGTGAAAAAATCATGGGATGCCGTCAACCTCAATCTAGGGGTCAATACCTTGGAGTGCTTGGAGGATGCACTATAGCAAACTGAGGGATTATAACATATAAAAAGTTATGTGGTATCTAAGAAGCCGGCAATCACCAGGTGGGTTGGACATTGCTCACATTCTGGGTTGGGTTTTCTCTTGTCATTTTCTGTTTCACATCACCTTCTCCATAAACACCTGTGTTCCCTACAAACCCTCCCTTCCTAAGTCAACTATCAGCTCTTCCTCTGGGTCACCTCTGCCCTTAACATATTGCTAAGTTTTGCTAACTTCTTTTGTATTTTGTTATCTGTTATCCTCTTTTGTCATTATAGTTTTCTTTCTTTTTGATTTCTTTATACACATTTTGGCATTTCAGTGGGGTTTATGGACTGAGCAGAATTGGAACACATGTTCGGTCTACCATGATGCTTCCTTCAAAATTCCTGATTTTTTGTAATAAAACTAATAAATCTTTATCATGATTGCAGAACATATACCGCATCCAGTATGTTCTTTGCTTTCCTGTTTGCTTGTGATGTATAAAACATTTTTGGACATGATTTTTTTTTCTTTTCAGCATCAATTATTTTATTTTCTTCATTGTTTTAAGATGCATCTAACAATTACATAACTTTTCAATATTTTTAAAGATTTATTTATTTATTTTAGAGAGAGGGTGCATGAGTGCAGGCAAGAGCAGAGGGAGAGAGAGAGAATCCTCAAGCAGACTCCCCACTGACAGCATCTAATGTGGGACTTGATCCCAGGACCCGGAGATCATGACCTGAGCCAAAATCAAGATTGTATCCCTTAACTGACTGAGCTACAAAGGCATCCTACTTTTCAATATTTTTTAAAAAGAGCATAAATTTTGGGTTAAATGTAAGATTGGGCCCATTTAGGAAGACATTGAGTGCTGGGAAGGCAATTTTATCACATGTTGAAGGAACTAGGGTGGAATTCTGTTCTGTGCATTTTGTCAGAGTCCCACAAATTTCATCTCTAAATTTCTAGAGCAGACCATGAATTATGCATCACTATCTGTGGGCTATGTGGATGAACTCTCAAATAATTGCAGGAGGTGTATCATCACCTCCCTTTTATAAATGAAAAAAAAATGGTGTTGACATGTTAACTAACTTATTCAAATTTCTGCAGCTTTGTGAAAGTGAAACTGTTTGAAATCAATGCATCTCTACCCAGAGCCCACAGTCCTACGCATGATATCATTTTGCTTCCTCTTTGGCAATAATTAAAAGTGATATTAGAAGAGATATGGTTTCTATGTAGGAATCTATTACATTCATTCAAGTATAAGGGAATGGTGGTTGGAATGGAGAAAGTATGCACAGGAGACACATTTTAAGGTAAATGTTGGCCAGATCTAATGATGCATTAGTAGGGAGAGTGGGGCAAAGAGGTAAGAATAAATTCAGATATTGAGATTGCATGACTGCAGATAATAGTCATAGTCCAAGATAAGGGACTTGGACGATATGCTCACAGATTTGGCTTGTTCACATGCTCATTTGTATTTGCAGTAGGAATTCTAGGGCCCAAAGCCCTATGAGTCCAGGCAAAGCTGATGGAGAGGCCAGACCTTGACATAAAGGCAGAGCTGTTAGCCGCATGGTGAGTGGCCAATTTGTAAGAAGAGAAACTTTCTAAGTAAAGACAGGGGAGAGAAAATATCAGAGAACAACAACTAAATATCCTTAAGTACCCAGGTATAGGGAGGAAGAGGAGACTGTCAGATGTGGCAGAGCAGGGAACCTACTTTTGTGGCAGGAACTGTGGTGAGCACACAGATAACAGGAAAGAGGGCTGCCTCATCTACCCTGCTCTTATGCACAGGTCTGCGCTTTCAGCAAGCCTTTTGATGATTTTGGATGGCAGAAACTCTGCTTCAGTATATCTCTAGGTGGAGCTTTGTCCACTTAGTTTACATGAGTAAAGCCAATGACATCTGTGTTACTGGGCATGACATTAGGAAGTGTAACCAAGTCATTTTTATGATTGCCCTACAGATGAAGACCTTTGCATCAACGTACACGTGTTTGATGGCGTACATCATTTTAAGTGTATGCATGTCTCTATTTAAAGAGGAAACATCCTTGAACCTCATTTGATATCTGAGTACACAAAGCAAGCTATTTATATTTTAGTTCTGTCTTTGTCAACACATTAGATATTTTTTGTACTGTGATCTTTTAAATTTAGCAGATCTTTTAATTTCTCCATTCTCTAGGGAAAAGTACAAGCATGGCATTTTTGAAGGATGGTCTTCAGTAAGTGTGAGGTGACTGTGGCAATTACTCATGAGTCTTAGATGTTTTTAGGTAAATTACCTTTCTCCATTTATAGGAGGTGGTGAGTGAGCACAAACTACTGGATCCCACCCTCAATAAAATCCTAGGGTGCTGGAGAGTTACTGCTCATTCAACTTAGTTACCACTCAGCAACTAAGGACATTTGCCCAGCATTACAATTACAAAATAGAAAAAGAGAGAGAGAAAGAGAGAGAGAGAGAGATATCAAACTAAAAATTAAACAACTTTATGTTTGTCAGATTGGAAAGAAAATATAAAATCAGACACAAGACATGAGGAAATGAAGAGAAAATAAAATGAAATATTTTAAGATAAGGGCATACTGTATAACAATTAGACATGATGGACGGGATTCATATATACCAATGTGAATAGACCTTGAAAACAAAATGTTGATTGTAATAAATGAAATTGGATTTCTACATCACACCAAGGATGCAAAACTATTGCAGTCAAGAAATACATTTTTTAAGAATTTATTTCTTTATTTGACTGAGAGAGAGAGAGAGAGAGAGAGAGAGAGGCAGCACATAAGCAGGTCGAATGGCAGGTAGAGGGAGAGGGAGAGGCAGGCTCCCTGCTGTGCAGAGAGCCAGACATGGGGCTCAATCCCAGAACCTTGGGATCACGGCTTGAGTCGAAGGCAGACGCTTAACCAACTGAGCCACCCAGGCACCCCCCACACCAAGAAATATTTTGAAAAATACACCAACTTATGAAATCAACCAATGGAATCCAGATGGAAAAGACATATTTTAAATATTTTAGGGTGTGTTTCTTTGTGAGAGGAGACTATAGGATCAGAAATGCAGAATAAATAAATAAAAGACAATGTCCCTGTACGCTGATGCTACTGTACTGTGTAAACCACAGAGTGTAAGCAACTCAGTATTGTACCCTGAGATCCCCAAGTGCTCTGTCCTCTTCACTTAAGAAACATGGGAACCCTTTCTTTTACAGTATTCTTTAGTTTACCATTTCACACTCTTGAACTCGTATAAATTAACTTAAGGAAAATATATTCAGATTATTTAGGCTTAGTTTAAAAGAAAGGGATCTAAACAGTGTGATTCCCATTAGACCATATTTCTGAAAACTATCACTAGGCCAGTAAAATACCTCTCTGAGAAATTTATTTATACGACGAAAAGTGGTCCCCATGATGCAAATGTTTCAGGAGCCACAGATGATCAAGGGAAGTGGAGGGAGCATGCTCCCTAACTAACTGGGCTTTCCTCTACCAGTCTGTAGACACACAAAGATGCAGGAAAGACCACAAAATCTTTGCTCGGATCTTCAGGTGTTCATCCCATGGAGATATAAAATTGCAAGCCTTCCATTGTTCTGTGCTACCTTGGGGAAGAGCATGTGTGCCTTGTGGGCCCGACCTGCCCCATAAGCTTCCTTAGCAACTGTTACTAAAACACCTTGAGGAGACAGGGTGTGTTTCCTGGTGAGCTGTGGAGCATGGTTCTTGCCTAGCCCTTCATGTCTTCCTAGATGTGAGTAAAAGCTGGAGACTATTTGAAGGCCCAAAGAACATAAATCTTAATCCACAATTAAAAAAAAAAATCCCTTTCTGTCCGCTTTATGGTTATTAATCATGTTATAAAATATCCTGACATTTTTTTCTCAGAGTTTCCCTTGAGACATCCACACTTAAAATCATTGTTAGCTCTTCTAGAATGTAACACTTAATCACTAGGCAATACTTAAGGAACTGTGATGGAAAATTGCATTAAATGCTTATCTTTGGCTTAACTGACAGCACTCTATATACTTACAAGTAAATAAATGGAATTTGTTTATGGAAAACATTTAGCTACTTGGCTTAGCTTCCACTATTCAGGACTTGACTGTAATAGCAATATTGCTATCTTAAAAGCCATGCAGGCATGAAGGTTTTCCTCATGGTCTAAACAAACTAGATTCAGATAGGGTGGGGGATGGATGTGAGGTTCCCGTTCTAAAGGCCTGGCTTCTTTGCACTATTCAAAGGTACAAGAAGCTCATTCCCAGGTCTGACCTGCATTTGATCCCCTTCCCTGTCCCTATTTGTTCTACCTTCTCTGGGATGATGACTTTCTTACTTTTCTACTGTATCCTCCTATACCCACTTATCTGAAGAATTTCTATTTTTCTTACCTACCTTCCTCAGTCTTATTTATTGAACCTACAACTCTAAGCTTGTCATACTTAGAGAGTATTTGCCTTCTACATGCTCTGGGGCATATGACAAATCCTTCCTCAATTGTCCGACAATAAAGTGTGCCACACCCAGACCTCCCTCCTTAGTCCTAGCATCTCCCTTGGCTTCTGTAAAGATTGTGTGATATCACTTCACAGTGACTGTTTGTGTGCTGCACATCTCGGTTGGAAGAGACAAACACGCTTTATTTCCATTTATTATGCTCCTGTCACATGATTTGCAGCTTATTGACTAAGTACCTTTGACACTTCAGGTACCCTGATTTGAATTTGAGATGCAAGGTGTCTAACGCATGTGATCCCGGTGCCCACTGAGTTTCTGTAACATTTGATCCGCCTTCCATTTGTGGTTATATATTTTAATTGCCAAAATTTTTATGCATGTTTACCAAGAAGCAATTCATCTTAATTTTCTTTCTGTGAGAAATCTGGACATAATATTTCTAAAAACAAAATCAACTTATGTATCAGTTCCCTCAAATCTGCTTCCCAAATGACAATGACAAATATCTAAAATAGGCTTTGGAGTAACTGAAGAGGGATGCCGTGAATATTTGGATGATGGACTGAGAACAGCACTTAAGGTCTCCTGCTTTGCCTGCGGTTTCTCTACATGAACTCAAGTTTCCCTCTTGCCAACTCCAAGTGCAAATTAATTTAGATTACAACTGACATTTAGGTTTGAAGAGGGAGAGAGAAAAACAATCAATGGTATGTGAATGCTGAAACCATAAATAGTAACAAGTGGAAATCCCAAACCTCAAATGTTTTTGAAGCATGCTGTAAAATCCTGCAAAAACATATGCAAGAATATAATGGGCGAAATAATCACAGAATGTTGGTATGTGAGCCTTAAACCACGGGGACCACGACAGGATATTTTTGTTATTGTTACTCTAATACTTCAAGGTAATTCCTGGCATAGAAAAATATGCATATGTTAAAGAAAGGAGAAAAAATGTGCTTATTTTATTAAGTTTAATTATAAGGGAGAACAAAAAACACTGGAAATTTTAAAAAATGAATTTATTTCATTCACCAAAACCAAGAGTCCCCAAATCACTTCTAGCCTAAAAAATGCATTTTTTCCCCCTAAGATCAGGGCATCGATTTGATGAATGTTCTCAAGTTAATCACCCATATAGGACTTCTTGAACATTACTCTGACATTGAGTGCTGTCTGTGTAACTTAATGTTATAAAACCTGGAAGGCATATTTATAGCCCAATCCAGATGGACCAAAACAAAGTACAATTATTCCTTCAAAAGTCGACCTTTGCATACAGATTAAAATGGATTGCTTCCAAGATTCAAATGGAGAAATGAACTCAGTTCCCCAATTGCCGTGCATTCATTACAGCCCTATTGGACTTGTTTTTGGGCAGTGCTAACTAGTGACATGTCTGTGTTAAAAGTTGGATTCCTAGCCTAATTTGCAAAGAGGCAGAAGGAAGAGCTGTTAGAAAGCTAATTACGGCTCTTAGAGATGGTGCTATTTTAAATAGGCTGTGGATTAAGTGGTTTCACAGAAGCAAATGCAAATGATTTTACTATCGACAGCATTCCTGTGCAAGGATGGGAATGTCTATCTATTGGGTCACTAGATAAAAGTCATGCTCTTCCATTCCCCTTGGAAATTAAAAGGGAAATTCTAACCTTGATTCCTATCAGAATTAGGATACAGGGAGATTTATAGCCTCTTTTCCTCTTTTACAATTTTAAAATGAGCAAAGATTTCAGAAAACTCTTAATCTTATGGACTTGGTTGTACTTATTTTGGGATGTTTATAGAATATATATTGTTTCCTCGTCGATATTTTTGCTATTACTAGGTGCTATGAATTCTTCACAAATGTAAAAAATATGTTTTAACTCTCTCATGAGAAAGACCATACCTGAAATATTTGCAAAGGTGTTGCTGGGGGTAGATTAAAAGATTGTTACCTTCCTCCCATCAATTTGGGGTAGCCTGGAGGTAGCCCATCAGATTTTTCTGGCACTGGAATCTTTTATTAGGTCTAAAACTATTTTTTCCCAGATGAATTTGACTATATAGTACATAGTCCCCAAAGAGAAAATGGTACCCTTGCTATGAAACTGATGGTATTGGAATGTACAATGAATATTGGTGCCATTCATAAACCAGAAGATCAGGTTGTAGAATATTATTATGAGCAGACATTTTTGACTGATGTGAAAATGATGAGGTGGGTACGTGATTTTTTTGTTTTGTTCTGATGACCATTCCTCCACTGTGCTCTACAGAATCACCCTTCCTGCCGTATAGCAGCTACTTAAGCTTCTTATTGACTGATTTGTAGTTTTGAGCCATTTTAAGCCGTTAGATCAAATTTATGTTAGAGTTCAAGATCTGTCCTGTTCATTTTACAGTCTACCCAATTCTCCATTTCCAGCTCTTTTCCTCTTCTCCAGTGTAGACTAGTGTGGTGGCTATAGTCACCTGGTGGTAGATTGGACATAGACAAGCTATAAAGCATCTCTTCTTTTTTTCTCTCATTCAAGGATGTCTTCCATCATGGTAAGGGAATGGAAATGCGATGAAGAAGGAGGAACACTTAAGTGTAGTTGGAGTGCTTACCTTTGGGCCAGTCCTGCTGTTCCAACATCTCAGCCTTCATATGAGCATCTTGAGTCTTGGGCTGGTTCTGACATACCCAGTGAAAAGTTGTTCATATCCATTCTCTTTGTCTAAGCTTTGACATCTTGTCTTCAAGTTACTTCCTTGCCGGTAACACCAGGACATATTCCTAAAATGTGTAACCATTTCCCTCCAAGTTCCAGAGGTCTAGAAAAATCAATAGCCCACAATCTCACCTTCTCTAGTTGGCCATATCAGATGTATAGCCATGTACAGACTCATGTTTTAGAATTCAGACAAGTCAGAACAATCTGGATGGAAGAGGCAGGGATTGGGGTGGACAGACCAGAGAGAGGAGGCACTGGGGAGACAGGAAGAGTCCAGAATAGATGCAGAGTAATTTTGGGTCTCAGGCCTCTTTCCCCTGATGGTTCCTTAACACCCCCTTGTCCCCAGTTTTCTTCTCCCCTCTCCCTGAGAAGGGTCACTTCATCAGTGTCATAGTCAAGCAGCCTTCTATTGGATTATATAATGCCAGTTTTCAGTTTTGTGGTTCTCCACTCTTTGGAGGAGATCTGATGCCCTTTCTGCTCACATCCTTGGTTGTGGGGAAAAGGGGAAAACAAAACCCTCCTCTCCTACTGCGGTGGGTAGAGGCTAGCCTCTTAGCAGCACTTTTAAGAGTGACTTACTTTGTCACTGTTCTACTAACTATGGGGAAGCAGGAAGTGATTGTGTTTGATGATTCCCACACACCCATAACTGTGATGCAGAGGAAATTGGTTTTTGTAACCTCTGAATTACCCACAGAGTAAATAAGGGTTAAGATAGTTAACATTATATTTTTAGCATTACAATTTTAATATAATTTAAAAAATATAATAGAAGGAAGTTGCTAAAATTTAGATTTAAGCATATTTTCCTTTAAATCTATATCCTAAATTAATTCCATAAACATTTCTTGAGTTCCTGCTATGTCATAGTCACTCAGAAGATTCTAGATATATGGAGATAATTAAGTTACGGCCATGGTCTCACAAGCCTCAGAAGCTGAAATTTAAAATATTGCATTCTTGTAAAAAAAAAAAAAAAACCAGTTAAGTGTTAAGTGTGAATATGGAAGCATTTTAAACATTGCCTTGTGGCGGCTTTATACACCACTAAGCAATATATCAGTGCTTCCCAAATTTTAATATGCATTTAAATGATCTGTTGTTAGGTTATAATACAGATTCTGAATCAGTGTGCCTGGGACAGGGACTGAGATTCTGAATTTCTAGTAATCTTCTGATGGTCTGTGAAAGATACTTTGAGTAACAAAGGCCCTGTGAATCACATTTCTTATATGCATTGAAGGGTACCTAAGAACCTCGGTATAGGGTGAATGTTATTCCTATAACAGTGTCACCTACCATACAGCAAAAAATTCTGACAGTGTGTTATTTCAACACTTCTCATTGCTTATTAAAAATGAAATACAATAAGCTTTCAATGTACAAAGAGGTCAAGTGACGTGCATATTATCAGAGAGTGAACTGGCCAGAGTTTCAGGATTTGGCCCCACAACTAGAATGAGCTGGATATTCAGTTGCAAGTCTTGACTTTCACTCTTTGAGGGGCTGTTAGCTGAAGTGCAGAGAAGTGAACTCACTCCCGCATTTCAATGATGAATGGCCATGAGGTCATGGGACCATGCATCTGGGGTTGCAAGTCAGACACTTTCCCTTGTCTCTAAAGTAACTTGATGCGGAGGCTTGTAAATCAAAGTATTGGCATTTGGCCTCATTTAGTGTGAAAGAAACTTAGGTGAATGCTTGATTCTCTTTTATTTTAGCTTTCAAATTTCTTAATCCTTCCCCACTCCCCATTTTCTTTCTGAGAAGTACTTTGGTCTCCCAGAGTCTAGTCATTCTGATTAATTCACATTCACCATTTTAGCATATGCATGAATCCCAGAAACTCTACTGATTCCATCCACACAGGGGAGTGAACATTACATCAGTTGCATATCTCCCCCCTGCTGTTCATAGGGTCCAAAGTCCAAGCTCCTGGGTGTGTTTATCCATTAGAGGATTTTACAATATAGAACAAAAGGATGAAAACTCAATTGCCAGAATAATTTAAGAGCTCTCCACACCACTTGAGCTAAATACCCAAACTTGCAATGATAAGTTCTAGGGCAGTTAATTAAAACCTTCACCTTTTCAGTCTTGGACAGGATTGAATCCCAGATGATTTCTTTCCCAAAGGAAGTAATTTTAAGAGCAAAAGAAGGCAACAGAAGTCATATTATGGCCCTGTTTAAACATATATACATATCAAACATAAATTTTTATGCCAAAAAGAGAATTTCAGCATAAATAAGTGACTTCAAAAAAACTGTTGAGCGTACTCAAGTTAGGACGGGGTGGAAAAGGTCGATATTAGCTTAAGTTTTGAATAGCCTCAGTCCATCTCTAAAGTATATAGCTTTCATCAAACTTCCACCCAGTAACGGCTTCTTTATTGTTGGAACTTTTTTATGAGTTTGAAATGTATTCTGTATGCTTCATGATTCTAAGTCAAACTTCCCTGATTGCCACTTTATGTAAACTATGTGAAGTCTGAACCACCAGTAAATCAAAATTCAATCCCTTTTTATAAGTGTTCGGACACTTCCATATTTCAACTTAGTTTAAATCAATCACCTTTCTCAACATTTTGCCTCTCTATAATTTCTAATACCTTTAGCCTTCAACTATGTCCTGGCTCTCATTTCTAAAACTGACCCTCCCACTCAGTTCTTATCTCTATTTTTCACATTTAGGACTGTTTTTATAAAGTCCACAGTTTACAAAGTTTCATTCATTTAAAAAAAAAAAAAGTCGCTCCTAGACGCCATATCAGAACTATTTGTTTTTAAAATATAGCATATTTTCCAAACAGTTTTCTTCTTTGTTTGTCTTCATAGCACTTCTGTAACCAAAATAATATTATAATATGCAATGAACATTAAAATATTCACACAAGAATGTTAAGATGTATGCAAAAGTTTTATATACAGTAATGCAAATTTGGAGCTCTGCCCACAGTTCCTAAATTGATAATCTGTCACACATGACGGGTTCCAAAGAGCAGTCAATACTATCATTTGGGGAGAAAGCTGCGTAAAGAAGAGAAACAAAAGGTATATTGTTTACACCATCCTGATGACAACTTGGGCATGCAGGAACAAGTTGAGAAGGTAGTTTGGAAAGTTTGGGATAAGGTAAGGGCTTGAAGAGTTGGAAATTAACTTATCAGTGCTTACTTACAAAGCAGAGAGCCTCATTTCAGAAAAGGGCTTGGAGGCAACTACCCACGCAATTCCCATTGTCATCCTTAAAACAAATACCCCAGATCAATTCAATGCAGACTGGTACAGCCCTGCAGCTTTGGGTTTACCTGATGAAACCACAGACTTTTCACCTTTAATTACCAGAATTAATCTATACTTCAAGACTCCAGTATAAAATCCCCACCTGTCCTGTAACATATAAATAAGAGACTTCTAAAATCATGCACCTGTCAGAATTCACTTTGATGATAAAGTGATAAAATAGACAAAAGAATTTCTTGTTGTTTCGTCTCTTGTACATAATAAAGTAATAACAGTTGTAAACACTAAGATGTTAATCTTCTAGAGGAGTGTTGTGGGTTTGTTTGTTTTTTTCCCCATCCCATGGCTGAATTTTGAGTATATGAAACTTTGTGGCAGTTACTCTTTTTTAAAGACTCTACTTTTCAAGGATTCAAGTTTTGGATGGCCATGATAGAATCTCATTCCTAAAGTACTTTGAAAGATTAACTATACCTCAATTCATAAAACAAGTTTGTGTTATGGCTTGAATTGGAGGAAAAAATGAATTACCTGCTTTGCTCATTGTCCCTACTCTCAGGGTGACTTACACACCTGAGAAAGAAAAGGGGCACTTGATTACATTTTAAGTCATTCAATTCATTCATTCACTTAGTCATTCATTCATTCCCCATTTATTCATGTATTCCATTAGTGATTAACATACTGCTAGTTCTTTTAATATTCCTAGTCAATAAGCATGTTCTGTGTTTCTGTTGGGTACATATAAAGTAAGGCAAATTTGAATAAGCTCTTACTGTAAGGAATTTACAGTCACGTAATACCAAGGGGACATTCTAAGAGCTCAGAACATGGCATCATGGAACAGAGGGGATTTTAACTGAATTTTGAGGCATGCATAAGAAAGTGACAGGCAGACAAGGAAGTAAACACGTTCCAAGGGAGTAGCATGGCTACAAATTTGGGATTAAGGTGCAAATCCTAATTAGATAATATAGAGAGTAGATCCTGTAGAGGGCTGGAAGAAAAATTGCAGTAGGACAAATAACTAGAAGTATCAAGTGAAATTGGTGAGGGCAGAGTAGTAGAGAGTAATTCCTGATACTCTTTCTTTTTCTTCCCTATCACTTTCAATGCCTCATTTTCCCCCCTTCTTCTTAGGTGAGTAGAAAGTATAGGGGTACCTGTCAGACAAAGTTGACAGCAAGTAGACATCACAGCTGCTCTGGGACAATTTTGGAGGCATGTTGGTCTGAGTGTTTATGTCCCTATTACACTTAGGACGTTGAAAACTTTTCTGAGATACAGCTGGGAAAAGTGATCATGTAAACAGGCAGGCGGTTTCATCCTAACTGGCATTTTTCTGCACTTCCCATTGAATTTTGGCCTATCAGGAAAAAACCCGGGCACTATTATTCTCATCTGTTGGATGGTGATTATAATCTCTATCGATATAGTCTGTTGGAGCCATTGATTTCCTGGCCTCCCTTTGGAACTCAGTTCTATAACCCTCTGACTGTGCACTCATATCCATTCCATCCTGAGTATGCACAGAAACATCATTTCTAAGCAATTTAATCTGATCTAAGTTATATAAGTCACCTTTGCATGATGTGGAAAGTGTCATGAAAAATTTAAAAGATTTTGTAAGGGGTGAAAGAGTTCATTTGGTGCCCTGTTTAGCACACATACCTAAATTAACTCACCTTTCATTGTCTTTGAGCTTTGTAAAACTCTGCACTCTATATTATCAGTATATCAGTATAGAATACTGATAGTAATGCAAACAATTCTTGTCCCTATAAATTCTTGTGCATAGAAATATTGTCAGGCAGATTCAATTGACTATTGTCTTAAGGACATTAACCAATTTACAAATTTATTTCAGCATTCCCAAGGGCCTGTGTTTTCAAATTCTCCTTTGAACTAGTTCCAACAGCTTATGGATTCTCTCACGGATCAATTAGTTAAATAAAACCTTTGCTGTGTCTTCATTCTGTACTTGTGTAACAGTCATGACTTTATTACAAAAATATTCCTTAATAAAGATAAGGGATCTGATTATACTCCATCCTGTCACGATTTACCTGGCAGACACGTGTTTTTATTTGCACTCTGTTCCTAACGTTACAATGGAATAAAGGTCGCAGGAGGATTGAATAAGGAGGGCATGTTATGTTTTCAACAAATAACCATGTTTTTTAATTCATAAGTTTCAGTCTTAAAATCAAAATCAATGATTAAATGCTGAGAGACAGGAGGGAAAATTAGAGTGAGGGAAGGAAGAAATGGGGAAAGAACTGACCTGTTGCCCATTTACTACATTGTCCTCCTGGGGGCAGTGGTGGAGAAGACAGGGTGAACTGCCAAGAGGCAATGATAATTAAGAAACATTGTTTCAGATTCTTTCAGCCTTTACATAACTAACGCCTGAGGAATCCCTACCCTTTATCTTATTCATTAATGAGAAACCATTTGCCATCAAAGCTTTTTCATTGTCTCCTTACCACAAGATACCACTTTGCTGGACCATCCCCAGATTTCTTAATCTTTTCAAGATTAGATTATGAAACCTTTTATTACTGACCTGACCATTCCTCCGCGTGGTGCAGTACTGGCTTCAGCTGCATTATTTTCTATCTAGATTAAAATAATTGCATTTTACTGTCCCCAAATTCTGTTTCAAGACTGTAAAATATTTTGACAGCTCTCACCAATAGGCATTTTGTGATTTAGTTTTCTATAAAAGTATTTCCTGTACCTAAATTGTTCATGTGATCCATTCCTACTTTTGAACTTTCTGAAACAATTTCACTCCATCCTTGAGGATTTGCCATTTTACACGTGATTAGATTATATGATATATTCTTCCATGGAAATAACATTTTAAGAAGTATTGAACAACTGCTAGCTCCTGAGACAAAAAAAAAAGGGGGGGGGCGTGGGGGAGAAAGAGTGAGAAAAAACAAAACAGTCTGAAGTGTGATGATCTATAGGGGAAAACAAATAGCAGACCAATAAGCCAAAACTTACTGTGTTGTTCATGTCAGATTCAAACACATTGAGATATGTGACTAATTTCTCACATTTGTACTTACAGTTTAGAACAACTGAAAATCCAAGTAAGGAATTGTTTACTATCAGGAGGCTAAAATTAAAGTGAGGATTTTTCAGTGAAAAAGTTTAGTAGTTTTATTTACTATGACCACACATACAAAGAAGATATAGCAGAAAATCCAAAACATTACTTTAGACTTTGGTTTTCAGGTATTTTCATATATTGCTATCATTGCAAAAATATTAATAAAGCACTGCAGAGTCTGGAAAACAGAAAAATATTAAGAGAATATTAAAACCAGCATTAATTTCCTCTTTAGATGTAAACTGGTGAAGAAACAGAAGGCAAGATGAGCAGAAGCTAACACCCAACAACCCCTCCCCCTCACCATGGGATAGATGTGACATTCCTCAGGCACTCCTGGCTGCCCTAAAAGGAAGGAAAGGAAAAAACAAATCGTTAATTTATGGAGACCACAATCCTGCAAGACCTGAGTCTCCCTCAGTTTACAAATGTTTTAGTAATCTACAAGAACCAAACATTGCATCAATTACCTAGCTTTCAGAAGGAAATATAGATACAATTAAATGTCCTTATAACTCACAGCCCATTGAAAACAAATTGAAGCTGGCCCATTGCAATGTTCCTCCCGGAAGCTCCCCTCCAGGAAGCTCCCCTCCAGGAAGGCTTAATATTAATGCCCTGCTGGAAGGAGAAAGGACCTTAACTTCCCAATGGCAAACAAAGCCTCTGGGTATCCTGTGAGTTAAAATAACTTACATATGAAAATCCTTTTGAAACCTCCCTTTTCCTTACCTCCCCCAACCCCAAAGAATATAATCAACCACCCCTCACAACTTGAGGGCAGCCCCTCTTTCTGCCCACAGGTCCTGTCCCAATGCTTTAATAAACCACGTTTTGCACAAAAGACATCTCAAGAATTCTTTCTTGACCATCAGCTCCATACCTCACCTCACTGAATTTCACCTATATTCCAAAACCCCATCATAATTATCATTAGTATAGTGACTTATATCCTATAGGGATGTTTTATATACATAGATTTTTACATCTTTAGTGTACTTTTCATGTTAATATGTATTGTGAACATTTTTTCTTATAAAAAGCAAATCTGTGGGTGCCTGGGTGGCTCAGTTGGTTAAGCGACTGCCTTCGGCTCAGGTCATGATCCCGGAGACCCGGGATCGAGTCCCACATCGGGCTCCCTGCTAGGCGGGAAGCCTGCTTCTCCCTCTCTCAGTCCGCCTGCTTGTGTTCCCTCTCTGGCTGTGTTTCTCTCTGTCAAATAAATAAAATCTTCAAAAAAAAAGAAAAAAGAAAATCTGTGAAGTGTAATGTTTAATGGCTACATAGACTTGATCATATAAATGATTCCATAGATCATTTATTTTAATGCTCCTTTGTTGAATATGTGCTTTTCCTCAATAATTAATTATTATAAATAATACTTAGCTGAACATTTCTACCTATCTATGTATATATCTGTTTTTGAATGGCTCTATGTATTTTGTGATCATTCCATCCCGTAAGTACTTGTTTCACCAAAAGGTATTAGCATTTCCACTTTAAAGATTCTAGGAAACTAAACTTAAAAAAGATATTCATACTTGAAGGTCTTTTAGTCTATACCATCCAATTGCCCTCCAGAATTATTTTTTTAAGGTTCTATTTATTTATTTGAGATAGAGAAAATCTCAAGCCATCTCCTCCTGAGTGTGAAACCCAACGTGGGATTCCACCCCTAGACCCATAGGATCTCAAACTGAGCAAAAACCAAGGATCAGAGGCTTAACTGACTGAGCCACCCAAATACCCCTTGCCCTCCAGAATTCTGAGTGTTTTATGCACTAACCAAGTCACTATTATTCAGAGTAATAATATGACAAGCGTTTAAAATACTTGTTCTTGGCTAACAAATATTTCCAAGCAAGCTCCCATCATCAGAAAAGAATGATTCCATTTGAAATATTTTTAAATTATTTTTATTAATATATTTACATTTTTAGTTATTATTATTAGGTAAAAATATTCACCTTTCAAATGAGATAATGTCCCAGTTGGATTTTTAATTTATTCTTTTAAATATGAAAATAATCTTTGGGCTAAAATGTAAACATTTTTATCTCAAATTGTATCTGACATGGAAACTGATAATTAGATTTAGAATGAGATGATTGGAAGAAGAATTGGGGAGGAGAGAGAGGGCAGTGGGAAGAAAGAGGGTTACAAAAATCTTTTTGAGCTTCCACCATTGGGAAACCAACATCTGCCCTTTTTTTCCTAAACTCCACCCACCTCTGCAAAAGCGGTATTCGAATATAGAAAGGGAAATTGCTCCTTTAGGGAACATTTTCAATTAACTGTCTAGTGGGTGAGGAGAACACAATGCCAATTTAAGGATTGTCAAGGGTCATCCCAGCCATCTGCTGACAAAGGCAGAGCACTGTCATTGTCAACAGGTCTGTAGTACTCGGCTTCACAAACTCCAGGAACCCAAATACACATTTGCTGATGACAAATCAGTCCGAGGTAATTGCAAACATCATAAAAAGTTACTGCCTCGGAGCTTAGTTTGGGAGACTCTGCTCTTATGCTCCCGACTATTGTTTGTATATTCAATTTTAAGAAACATTTGGCAGTTCCTCACTTCTAAGCATACACCGTGTGGGCGTGTGTGTATCTTTGAAGAGGAATAAGAACGACACAGATAGATATTGTATACATAGACCCTTTGGGTTCTGAGGATTTGGCTGTTAAAAGAATAAACTACCTCTTACCCAACTGGATCAACCATGTGAGCAGTCACAAGTTGTAACTGTTGGCATCTAAAACATCGCTGAGGACGTTCTGAGTTAACAGAACTTGTTGAATGTATGTTACTAACAACAATTCCACTGGCATTTGGAAAATACCCAACTATCAAAGCACATCATAGTCACAGATAAAGAGATATAGACAGAGAGCTTTTCTTTCTGTTGTCCACACAGAGCTGTCTGTTGATGTTTGTATGACTATCTCTGCCTCATTTGGGGCTGAGATGAGAAAATAGAACAAAGGTGTGTTCATGACCTCTTTTTAATTCAAGATCTCTGACACTAAGGTTTTCTAACTCCCTACATTTTATTGGCCTTTTGAGACCTAGAGATAGTAATCTCTTTTTGGGATATTGTAGATATAGCAAACTCCAAAAAGAAAGGGAAGTCAAGTAATCCACATCAAAGATTACAACCAAGAAAAGTAGCCATTGCTGAGCTTTAAAATGTGCCTCTGCTGACAATCAAAAAGGAGCTGGAAATCCTTACAACTACTCCTTAACTTTTTCCCCATGTTTCTCCAAGATTCAGAGTTTAGACACTAAAGAAGATAAATGATGAGTGAATGGTATCAGGTGTCCTTCACTATTCTCAGCAATGCTCTGGGGGTCCATTTGGATTCCCGAGTACTCAGCACCTAGCGAGCTGGTCTAAGCACTTACTGAATTTGTAGTTTAGGTGCTGGAGAAATAATCAGTATCTGCAGAGCCTGCCTTCTGGGCAGTACTTGTTACCCAAATGTATTTTCCTTAGGCATCTAATAGTGAACTCAAACAGCACTAAAAGAAACAAATGGAATGAAGTAGTTTATTTCAACCTTTCCTCTACAGCTTTATCTAAAATTGCTTTATACACATCCCCAATTTTCACTGAACTGACTAGAAGTACTCTGGGTGTCCTGGTTTTCCAATACTTCTGTCCCCAAATATCAACATTGTAATGATGAAGTGCAAAATAAATGCAATAGATACAGTGAAAAATGACAGAGTCAAAGCCCAAATAATAATTCACTCAAGAGGAGCCACTGATATCATAAGCTGGGAAAGTAAGCTTGAGTTATTTATACTTCGTAGGATTTGAAGAGTCAACTATCACAATTTATCCAACTTGTGAGTATCAATTGTCTTTTCTACGTCTATGCATCTTGAAGATTGGTAACCAAGGGAAAAGCAAACAAACAGATTTGTTTTTTCGAAGGTACTTATACTTCGTGAGTGATAAGGAAAAGCTGCTGTGTCCTGTATGTGAATCAAAGCTGCATGAATACACTTTAAATACAATCAAGGAAAGTGTCTAAGCAAAGAAAAAAATCACATGCTGGTTTCTGTAATCAATTCATATACTTTGTACCTTCTTTTTTATCCGACAGTTTTCCTGATATGATGAGTTTATGTTGCCTTTCGTTACTATTTCTCTAAACTGAAGGAAATGTTATTAAGTATTTCAGAATTTTTTTTCTTTTCTTTTTTACTCAACACATGTACTGAGGAGAACACCACATAGAGGAATCATCTGTTAATGGGGCTTCATGTTTTCGATTGGGTTGTGGACACCCGCAGGGGGCCACCCGCAGGGAATGAGATTCTCTGCCCCTTAATACCTCATCTCCTCCCAGGCATCACCCTGACTCCTGTATTTGTGCATCTGGGGTTTTACATCTAGTCTTTTCATATTCAGTTAATGTCTGCCTTATTTGCTTTCTGTTTGGATTCAAAGAGGTTATCTCCAGGCCTACTAAATAGACCTGATCATTGCGATCTAATGCTGGTCTAAGGGAAGGAAGGTCTCTGGGGATTTTCCCCTAGTAGAATCATGAGTAAACTTTCTCTCTTCCACCCACTAATAGTGATAGTGACATTAACAATAACAAAATACCTCCTGTTGTGAATGTAAATTCTAGTTCACTCTCTCATCTTGTTTCTTAGCCATGTTCTGTCCAAATACAGTCGAATAGAAGGCTTTCTAATACATTAAACCTCCAGTACTTTTCCTTGTTACCAAATAAATGTAGAGTCTTCTACTTCAATATTTTCACAAAGGATTTTCCTGGCAAATATGCTTTGTCCATTGCCTTGTTTTCTTTCTGTTTCTTCTATTTCCCTTTACACATTCTAAAAATAATACAACATAGAGATAGCATTTTTCTTAGCATAAGGGTAAATCCTCAGGATTATAGTGCCCTTATGTTCTTGATAAAAATGCAGATTTCTCTATACCCATCCAAACTAATGAATCAAGATTGCTAGAGATAGCCTCAGAAGGAGCATTTTAAGTAAATACCCAAATGCCATTCTTTGATTTCCCTTGAATGGGAAATCGGGGACAGTGTGCTCAGATCCTGGGTTTTATGGGTTTTTCCACAGTTTTCATCCCTGATTCACTATAAAAAACTGGTGCGAATGTCTCTGTGATCATAATTTGCCTACAATCATCTGTTTGGGAGAGAGGGAAGAATCCAGTGGATAAAGTTTGGTAGAAGCAGTTAATCACTTATCACAATAAATGCCTGATAAATTACCATCCACAGACAGTCTAAGCTATCCCATTATTGTAAGGGTAAAGGGGACACGATATTTAAATATACTATTAAATATAGCATTTTGAATCAAAAAATAGATAAAATGCACATAAAACATGAGAGGTGTATTGTAATTTTTTTCTTTTTTCTTTTTTTAAAGAGAGTATGCGTGTGGGCACCCACAAGTAGGGGTGGGGGGCGGAAGGAGAGGCAGAGAGTGAGAGATAATCTTAAGTAGGTTCCACACGCAGCTCAGAGCTTGATGCCTCATAGTCCTGAGATCATGGCCTGAGCTGGAACTAAGAGTAGGATGCCAACCAACTGGCCCACCCAGATGTCCCTGAGCTATATTATAATTTAGACTAGATAATTGATTCACTAATATATCAATTATTTAAAATAACATTATTTTGCCGCATGTTCACTAATGCTGAATTGATGATTTATAAAATGAATTTGTCACTGGAAAACAACATCAACCATTGCTTCTGAATTAGAGCTTTGTAGTCAAAGCGACTTTTAAAATACCTTTTTTTATCTGCAACTTAAGCCAATTCCCTTTTGTGATACTGGAGGACAATGGGGGAAGGAAAGTAAATGGGAACTAGGGTAATCTAGGGAGGGAAACGAAACAACAGAGACTTTGGACACAGAAACAAACTGAGGGACTTGGAGGGAGGGAGGTGGAGGGATGGGAGAGCCTGGTGGTGGGTACTGGGGACACCTAAAGCGTGGAGCACTGGGTGTGGGGAACGGGAAATGAATCTTGGAACACTGGAAAAAAAAAATTTTAGTAACAATAAAAAAAAAAATAATCACTGTATGTCTAAGTCATAACATAACTGTTATCCAACAGTTTAAAAAAATCACTATAACAGTTCTTAATGTTAAAAATATCCCTTTAACTCCTTGAAGTAATTAAGTTTTCAATAATTAGACAATTGTCATATTAATATGCCATTAGAATATTATAAGTTACAGGGCTGGGAACATCAGAATTATCTCAATGGTTATTTCCTTCCAAATTAGGACAGGTGTATAAAGTATGAAAGCTGTATTATAAACATGATAAACATTGTGTAACATTGTGTGGTTCAGTTGAAGAATCCTATCAAAGAAAGGAGAGTCATATCGGAAGGGTCTATAGCCAGGATAGATATTCAAGACACACTTCAGGCAGCTCAGATAAACTACTACTTCATTGAGTCCACTCAGTTCTTAGAATCAATTCTATGCACCAAGTAGATTTATCACTTTTGTAATAAATAGTGCTATACTGATTGCTCATTATAATGATGCCAACACACTTTATTAAGCGGTCAGTGGCTTAACACTAATGTGATTTGAGTTTAGGCTTTTTGTATATTTTTTGCATCTCCCATTTCTTAAGACATTTGTGCATATTCAGTAATACACTATCTGTGTGTTTCCAACTCTAAATCATAACCGCGATCTTTTTCTCTTTTGGATGCAAAGATGCTGGATCACCAGCCCTTCTAGGGCTACTTTTGATATGCTGAAGGATCACCCATCAGGATTTCCTTCAAAAATTGCTATAAGACCACCAGGGAAGCTCCCGAGTCTCGGTGTCTTCCTATGTAAACTGGTACAAGTGCCATGTGACTTGTCTACCTCCCAAGGACAAGCCTGCCTTCAGTGAGGTGTGACCAGAGCAGGTGCACAGAGTCGTAGTCTGACAAGGACCCCATACCTGTTTTAAGGTTCTGCTGTTGCCATTTTATTGTTTTTATTTTTTGAATGGAGACACTTACATTTCAGCTTGCACTGAGCTCCGTATATTATAAACAAGGTTGACACAAAGATTGGACAAAATAATATAATGTGCAGGAATATCAAAACCCTAGAACATAATTTCTATACTATCCTCATGAAAGCACTTAGGGAAATGCTCAAATACAAGGAATAAACAAATTATTCACCATTGAATTATATTTCAAGGTCCAGCTACAGAAAATCACCTCAATTTTAAAATTGTTTAATGATTCTGCAGTTGAAGACTGTTAACAGTCTTCATGACCATCTGTTAAGGCATCTACTGTATGCAAAGAATGAACTTTCCTCTTAAGCGTGTAGAATGGTGCAATGATGGACCATATCAAAGAGAATTGAGACAATCATCATTCAAGTTATTTTTGCATTGTGTGGTTCAGTTGAGGAATCCAGTTAAGGTGTCTGGAGCCAGGAGCAATATCCAAAATATGAGACAGGATGCCTCCCAAACACCCCATCATGGCTTAGGCGTTGCAGCTCCGTAACGATACCAGGCGCCCAGTAACAGAGCAATGTGTGTACTATGGCTGCTTCCTGGACACATCCTCTCTCCTCACCCTTAAAGGAATGTGGATCCCACCCATAGCTGCTTCGTAGAGCTGACTTTCCAGAGCCCATATTGTATTCTGGCTCCTCTTCTTGGTGTAGCCTATGTCACGAGCACAGGGCTTTAAGAAAAGCTGGGAAATTGAGTTTAGGGCTTCTACATTATGGAAGCATGAGTCATGAAGCAGTAAATACTGACCTGCTATAATCATGAAAAATGTCCAGTAGAGAGGAAATTGCTTCTTAATCCCATGGTTCTTAACAGGGGATATTTTTGTCCCAGGGACCATTTGGCAGTAACTAAAGACATGTTTAGTTATCACAACTTGCAGCGAGAGGGCTGGGGAAGGCGGTGCGGTACTATCAACTGGTGTATGGAGGATAGAGATGCTGCTAAACATCCTGCATGTGCAGGTTAGCCCTCAGCAAGAGAGGAGTATTCAGCCCAAAATGATAATACTGTCATTCTTGAGAAATCCGGCTTCAATCTGTCTTTCTCCAGTAGTTACCATGGATCTCTCACATCCTAATGACTGGGGGTGAAGCCAAGAATCTGTATCATTTTAAGTTCTTCAGGTGACACTGAAGTTTCCAGGTGTTGCCCTCAGCCCAGAGCTCCTCAATGTGTGTTTTCAATCTAGAATACTAAGTCTTAAGATTTATCCCTGTTGAACTGTAAATTTTTTATCTGATTAATTTTTGTCGATGACTAATCTGTATCCTCTAGAAAAACAGATCGCACCAGGTGTTTCTCAAAGGACCCTTGTTTCTTGGGTGAGGGAACTAAGTTGCATAGCTATTATGTGACAAATATTATGCTAAATGTTTTTACATCATGATCCCACCTAAATCCACAATGAAACTCTGCTATAGACTTTACCTGTTCTGTAAAGGAGAAAAAAAATCGAAGAAACAGATAATTTTATAAGTGAACCGTGTTTGCAATGATGGGACAGGCATCTAAATCAGTTCCTGTAGAATCCCAGGTGTTTTGTTTCGTTTTTGCCCATTCATTTATTCCTTTTGTTCCCATTAATTCCAGAAATATTTTTTAAATAGTGAATAAGAAAACAATTTTCAGGTTGCTTGGGGATCTCATTTGGAGAGAGAGAAAAATGAATAAGCCTTTTTCAATCTATTGTGGAAAAAATCATGGAATTACAAGATATAACAGGTCTTTCTGGAAACTGAAATTGACTCCAGACTGAGGGCAGTGGGGTGGAAAGGAAAGCCATAGAGGAGGAGAGGCTGTCTGCACTGATTTAGAGCCAAGAAAGTAGCCAGCAAGGGGGTGCAAGAGAGGGCATCATCAAAGAGGTGCAAGATAATCAGTTTTAAGGGATTGTATTTGTCTCTGAAAAATGATGCTTTTAAATGTCAGATGTCATACAGACAGAAAATGGATCAAGCAATTTAGAAAATGGTAGAGCAACTACCTGATTTAGGTAGAAGATATTGATAGTAAGGGTTAATAAAGCAGTAGTAAGAGGCGGCACTTGGAGTCAGAACATGAGTTTAAAAAAAAAAGGCAGTAGGCTAAGATGGTGTCAAGGCTGTTAGTCACCTGGATGGATGGTGGTAAGAGTCACTGACAGTAGGATCACCCTCTGCCCAGTGAGAGGAAATAATGAGTTGCCTTCCAGAACACTGTGTGACTATCAAGTCGATTCAGGCCCCTTCTTGAGGCTTTCTTTTGGATTTTTTTCCTTTCTTCTGGAGTGTTACTCTAATATTTATTCTAAACAGTCTTTGTGTTTCCAAGTTTGAGTCTTTTATGCAGAATGATATATATGTATATTTTTTTACCTTTTCATTTAAATATGAGTTTAGCAACATAAAAAATGTTGAGTTCCACATTCTTTTCCTTCAGGTTTTGAGAATATCTCCATCTGGAATATAGTATTGCTGTTCACATAGACAATGTCAAATTGATTCCTAGTTCTTTGTATACAAACCATTCTGGAGGATCCCAGATTCATATTTTTTGTTTTGGATTTTTTTTTAAATCATCAAATGGATTGCGGTGTGTTTTTGTTTTTGTCTTTCATATGTAGTGCTGTGGGCCCATTCAGTATGAATTTCTGATTATTTAAACATTAGGAAAACTTCACTTAGTTTTTAAAATATTTGTTCTTCTAAGAACTATTATTTTCTCCTGAGATTTCCCCCTTTCTTTTGTCCTCTCTACTCTACTAGATTTTAAATTTTACCGCTTATCTATCTTCTGGGAGGCTTCTTCAACTGACATATCCAGTGCCTTATTCACTTATTAACTTAGCCCATTTTGTTATTTAGCTCAACTACTGATTTCTTTACTTAAGGTGGCACACTTATCATATCCAGAATCTTCTTCATGAATATCTGTTCCTGTTCTTCATGAATATTTGTTCCTGTTTCATTTTTTCCAATATCTATCTCTATTCATTCAAAAACATTTATTATTATAGGCTTGTATTATTTAATTTATAATCTCTCTGGTCTGTTACTCATGCTACCTCCACAAAATGTCGTCCGTTTGGTTTCTCTTTTATGTTGCATACATTCCATAGATATCTCAATAATTTTTCTTTTAAACTCACATTATTTTAAAGGATCTACTGCTATTTCTGGTTTTGGGTACCCATAGAGGTGATCAAGCCCCAGGCTCTCAGTATAGATTCTGGCCAGACTGTCGATATGGAAGTATCATTTGTGCAAGACAGCTTTTGATGTGACATAAAGGACTCAGTTATTCTGTGTCTCTTCTCCTTACAAATACATATATGGTCCTTATCAACCCTACCAGAAGCTTATCTCCATCCTGGACACTCCTCTTCTTTAAAGAGATGCAAAAGATGCATGTTACCTTTTGTCTTTCAATCCCTTTCATGTCCAAATGAGTTTGCATATCAATTTATCTTGCTATCACTTGTGACACTGGATCCTGATTACTATATTCCTACCTTGGGGGTGACAGGTCTGGAAAATTTCCTCTTAGGTCAAAGTGGAGGGGGAATATGGGACAACTTGTCACTAGAACCTCTTTTGCACATTGCTATTATTCCCCTACTTAACATCCCTCCTGCCCTGGACATCTTTGGCTCTAAGAGCTTCTTCATCAAATTTCATGAAAGAGTACATGACCACCTAGGCTTCTTCCCATGTTTGGGATCATTTCAGAGAGAATTCAAGCAGCAACTGTTCGTTTATCACTCTCCCCAGACCTGGAATTCTTATATCATCTGTCTAATTGCCTGCTCTCCTATAATGTTGGTCTCAGTTCATGGTCTGGCTGATATTTCAAGAAACCCTCTTAAATAACGGTATCTAAGTGTTTCTCTTTGTAAATGCTATTCTCCACTGGAGATGGGATAATTACATGTGATAATTATACTTGAAGTTTTTTGAAACAATTATCTAAGTTACTCTATTGTTTTACTTTAAATGATTGAAAGGCTATACAAAAAGATTTTTTGGTAATGTTCTTTGCAAAAATATTGCAGTTGGAATGAACTTCTCAAACAATCAGTGTCATTCATTTTTACATGCCTAGTATCTAACCCAGGTGTAATACAGGGCATATGCTCTAATAATGTCCATTTTGTTGAAATGCTGAAAACAATAGGGAATGTTGTTTGGTTTAAGAACCGGGTTTAAGTCCCAGCTCATGAGCTAAGTCAGATGTTTGCTTTTGCTAAACTTAGTTGTCCTAAGATAAAAGGGTAACATTATGTATATATATATTCTTAAGTATAGTTCTTAAGTATAGTTATTGATGCTCAATAAATTTTCATCATATGACAGCAATTATTTCTGTACTAGTAAGTATTGATTTATTTCAATATAAATACATTCACAAATCTGATTCTCCACATAATACATGAATCTCTTACCTGGCTTACATAATTCCACAATCATCTAATTGATCCTGAATACTGCTGCCAAATCTCTCTTTCTTAGAACCACTTTAATCATTTTGTATTCTTATTCAAAGGTTTTGATGGCGTCATTTCCTATTATACCTAGCCACAATTTTTCTGCTCAGCTTTCATGACTCACCATGACTTGGCTTCATCCTACATATCAGGGCTAGTCAAGATTCTTTGGTTATACAAAAGAAGAAGGAGAAGAAGAA
>PITA01019016.1:0-38785 GCA_004023965.1 Spilogale gracilis | reverse complement strand
CCAGCTTTGCTTTTCTTCTTCAGCAATTCCTTAGCGATTCGGGGTCTTTTTTGGTTCCATATAAATTTTAGGATTGTTTGTTCCAACGTTTTGAAGAATGTTGGTGGAATTTTGATCGGAATGGCATTGAAAGTATAGATTGCTCTGGGCAGTATAGACATTTTGACAATGTTTATTCTTCCAATCCATGAGCATGGAAAGCTCTTCCATCTTTTTGTGTCTTCTTCAATTTGTTTCATGAATGTTCTGTAGTTCCTCGAGTACAGATCCTTGACTTCTTTGGTTAGGTTTATTCCTAAGTATCTTATGGTTTTTGGTGCTATAGTAAACGGAATCGATTCTCTGATTTCCCTTTCTATTTTTTCATTGTTAGTGTATAAGAATGCAACTGATTTCTCTGCATTGATTTTGTATCCTGCCACATTACTGAATTGTTGTATGAGTTCTAGTAGTTTGGGGGTAGTCTTTTGGGTTTTCCATATAGAGTATCATGTCATCTGCAAAGAGAGAGCGTTTGACTTCTTCTTTGCCAAGCTGGATACCTTTTATTTCTTTCTGTTGTCTGATTGATGTTGCTAGGACTTCTAACATTATGTTGAACAGTAGTGGTGAGAGTGGGCATCCTTGTCTTGTTCCTGATCTCAGAGGAAAGGCTGTCAGTTTTTCCCCGTTGAGAATGATATTCGCTGTGGGTTTTTTGTAGATAGATTTTATGAGGTTGAGAAATGTTCCCACTATCCCTATACTTTGAAGAGTTTTGATCAGGAACGGATGTTGTATTTTGTCAAATGTCTTTTCTGCATCAATTGAGAGTACCATGTGGTTCTTCTCTCTTCTCTTACCGGCAACTCTTTAAGGAGATCATAAAGGCCAAGTCTGGCCCCTTCAGTCATTCATTCTATTCCACTATTCAAGAGACCATCATTATTTGGCATTTTCTTTTCAGAAAACCTGTAGCTCAGAGAGGTCCATAGTTTGTTTTTCATATTCCAGGCCATAAATAGCTCTCAAACCATTAGACTGGTTATGTACAGGTGGTGCAATTAGTGACTAAGAGTTCCATCTCTGAAGTCAGAATGCAAAGGTTTGACTACCAGCTCCACAATATATCAGCACATGAACGTGGCCAAGTTACTTAAGCTCTCCAAACCTCAGTTTCCTCATCTGCCAAATGGGCTTGGTAATAGCTCCTGAAGCTTGTTGGCTTGTTTTGAGAAATAATGGATGCACATGGCAGGGTGCCTTGCCCATAGGAACTACTAAATAAACATTAGTTTTTCTTATTAATTTAGATGAACCGTAACTAAATGGGCCATGTTGCTGGTAAAATTTCTTTTCAGCGAAGTCAATTCAAAGCACTGACAGATGGAAAAGACAGCGATAGTTCCTCAGCCTAATTGGGTAGAGAAACGCTAGAAGGAGGCGAGTTTCTGTGGTGTGAGAAGATTATGGTTACCCATGTGGTCAGATGCTGTCAAGAGCTGTGAAAGAGCTCTCTGCCTCATCCTCATACTTCATATTTCCTGACGCATAAAATCCCATTTGCATAGCACAAAGCAAGGATTTGGGGAGGAGTAAGATGGTTAATGTGATCCTTATCAAGTAAAACAAAAGCAAACAAGGCAAACTCCCAAATCCAAATCTCAGCTCCTTCTCAGATCTATGGACAAGGAATAATTCCTTTGCTTTTTGACAATAAAGGGAATGGCTCTTTGTTGCTTTGATGATAACAAAGATACAGTCCTGGGCATTAAGGCTGGGCCACAGACGCCCTCATTATCACTGTGTGTCAGAACCAATAAGTGAGATTCTGAATGATACCTATCATTCAGATAGGGTCCCACTCTCAGAGATTCTAAGGCAACTGCTGGGGGTAAAACCACTTTGGAGTACTGTTTCTGTTTCTTATAAACATACATCTGTCCTATGATCTAAAAAATTCACTCCTAGGTATATACTTAACTGAAATGAGGGCTCATGTCCACCAAAAGACATGCACAAGAATGTTCAAGGTGGCTTAATTTATAGTAACGCAGAAACTGGAAACAACCTAAATGTACATATATAGTAGAATGGACACAGTAGTAGACACACGCCATCAAATACTACATAGCACTGGAAAAAAGAGCACACCTCTGATAGAACAGCATGGGTGAATTTCACTCGTAACACTGAGTGAAACAAGCCAGGTATGAGAGTATTTACGCTATGATTTTATTTTTATGAAGTTTAAAAATAGGCAGGATTCATCTACTGCAAGAGAGGACAGAAGAGTGGTAACCCTTGGGGGAAGGTGATGAATGGGAAGTGTTCTTCTGAGGTACTGGGAATGATCTATCTCTTGACCTGGGTAATGGTAACAGAAGTGGATACATAAGAAAAAATTCACTATGTTGTATTCTTACGATTTTTGCTCTATGTGTGTATATTTATTTTAAATCTCAATTACAAATAACCTTTAAAATCTTAAAATTATAAATGATTCTTAATATATGGCCAGAATTGAGAAGTGCTACCACCAGGCTACCATGAAGGCCAGAGAATCGTTCTCCTATCCACCCCCAGATTTGTCCTTAGGTAGGAAATTTCACCATGTCATTCCCTGCTCTTATAAAACCACCTGCGAAGCTTCTGAGAGGCAAGGCTCTCATCTTCACTAATCCAACTTTCCTGCACTCTGCCATTGCTAATGGGGCTAAGAATTCTCTGGTCAGTCTTTAAAATCTGCAGGTGAGGCCCATATGTCCAGGAAGAAATCTATGGCATAAAGAGCTCTTAACATTCCCCTGGTTTAGAACTTTCCCCATCTTCACTCCAAGTCCAAACAAGGAATTATGAAATATTAGAAGTATGTAGGAGCCTGAGAAATAATCCCCTCTGAGGCCTAGACAGGTGAAGTGATTTGTCTTATGTCACCCAAGAAATCAGTAATCTACTAATTTCCTGACATTCACACTACCTTGACACTCTGACACTTTGCCATTTGTGTGCATTTCTGAATACAGAAACTGTCCCAGAGCCACCTGGTGAATGCTGGAAGTGATAGCAGAGGTCTTGGGAAGTTTGGTTTTTGTCTGCTGAACATTTTTCTGCCTAGGCATTGGCTAAAAGCACACCTTTTCTCTCTATCATTACACTCTGTTGACATGGCACCAGTAATCCTGTGTGTGTCTAGTCATTCATCTGACGGTGCAGGATTACCCCAAACTATCTCAATCTGAAAAGTGAAGAGTGAAAGACGGGTAGAAATGTTACAATGCCAAAGACACTAATCAGATATAGGGCTGTAATCCAAATTTACCTCCCAGTTGATCCTAAATCACTAATCAGTTTGCTACCCTATAAAATGGGAAAATGAGGTAGGGTTCAAATATTTCACAGATTACTATAAAAATCAAACGAGACAAGGCATATGAAACTACCTAAAGCCTCGACCCAAACACCCAAGGCTTTCTCCCTTTTTTTCATGCTACTAAATGTGCCTGTGAAGTCAAAGGAGAAGGACAAAGTTGGAAATGTGCTGATGGATGCGTTCTCTGCTAAAATATTTTCCAGCAAAAGACATCTTGTTAATAAGCTACTGTGTATACTATAACATATATTTTGCAATTTATTTACCTCCTGCAGGATGTCAAAATAATTGGCCTATAATATTTCTAAAATATAGTCAGCCATCTCTGGATTTATTATGTGAACATACATTTGCATAATGATGACAATTTACAAATCATGCATCTTTCCAGAATTTAGGCTTCCATTACTCTTTCTTTTAAAATCACAAGTCTTGTTACAAAATACAAGCATCTCTAAGCATGGTTACCATTTTCTTTAGCATAAAAATAGGTAATGGCAGCAGGGTCCCAACTGTTAGCCTGGAGATGAGAGATTAGTAACCACTTATAACAAGCTTGGAATTTTTCCTGCATTGGTCAAAGAAGAGATGGTCATGGCAACAACCCTAGCCTCAGTAAGATGGCAGAACACTTGAGGCAGAAGCACTGCTGCCCCCACCAATGTATCTGTTGGTGGGAAAGCCTTTGCCTACCTTAATCCAAGGCAAATGGAAATAGAGAGGAAGTGGCCCCAGTAGACACTAAACTGGTACTGTTGTTTGGCTATCCCAAAGCCATTCCCAGCCCCATTCTCCCTTGCTGCCTCATACTACAGAGAGAGAAATGTCAAATGCTTTCACATACTCCCTTTGCAGCTTTTGGCTGCTATATGACCCAGCTCTGGCTCATAAGATACAACTGAATTTTTACCTTTTTTTGTCCACAGGGTATATCTCATTACACAGTCAAGGGGTGCCTGGATGGGTCAGTCAGTTAAGCACCTGACTCTTGATTTCAGCTCAGGCTGGGATCTTAGGGTTGTGGGAATGAGTCCATATCAAGCTCCAGGCTGAAAGGAGCCTGCTTGGGATTCTCTCTCTCCCCCTGCCCCTAAACTCTCCTCCCCGCGACAGGGCAGGCACATGCTCTTTCTCTCTCTGAGGGGAAAAAAAAAAGGAATATATAGTCAAATCACTGTGGTTTTAAAGTCATTTGAAATACTTCTTGTCTCTGTACTTTTGCTGCTAACTTACTATACCTTATAAAATTTTACCTTTAGGAAATTCTTTTTAAATTTAATTTTGTTTAGAGTTATGTAAAATAGTTACAAGATTCCAAAGTCAAATCTACAAAACATAATATATCAGAAAACCCAATTTCTATCCCTATCTCCTCGACCTGGTTTCCTTCTTCTTCCAATGTGTAGCTATTTTTAAAGTTTTTGGCTTATTTTTCCATTGTTTTTTTCCCTTTTATTTTTAAATAATTTTAGATTTACAGAAAGTTGCAAAGATTATACAGAGAGTTCTCATATAGCTTTCATCCAGTCTCCCCAAATCTTACACCTTACTTAACCATGGTAATTTCTCAAAACCAAGAAATTAACATTGGTATAATACTATTAACTAAACTACAAACTTCTTTCAGACTTCATTATGTTGTTGTTGTCCCACTGATGTCCTTTTCCTGGGCCAGGACCTCATCCAGGATCCTGCAGTAGATTTATTTGTCATGACTCCTTAGTCGTCTCCAATCTGAGATAGTTTATCAATTTTTCTTTGCCTTTCATGATTTTGGCACCTTTGAAAAGGACTGCTCAGTTAGATTATATAAAGTTCCTCGATTTCAGTCTAAATGATGGTTCTTCATGGCTAACTTCAGGTTATGCATTTTGGGCAAGAAAACCATATAAGTGATGCTGTGCCCTTCTCAGTGCATCCTATCAGGAGGAACATGTCAATTAACCCCATTACCAATGAGGTTAATTTGGTTAAGGTGGGGTCTGCCTAGGTTTCTCCACTGTAAAGTTATTATTTTTCCCTTCATAATTACTAAATATTTGTGGGGAGATACATTTAAACTACACAATTATCGTGTTTCTGCTTAAACTTGCTTTTTTTTTTTTTTTTTTTTTGAAGCTGGGTGATGAGTACTTGCAGATGATTAGATTTGTGTGTATTCCAAAATTTCCATAACAAAAACTTTTTAAAAAAAGCTTTATTTTGGGGGGTCAGTCAGTTGGAGACTGGGTGGTTCAGTTGCCTTGCCTTCAGCTCAGGTCATGGTCCCAGGGTCCTGGGATGGAGCCCTACTTTGGGCTCTCTGCTCAGCAGGAAGTCTGCTTCTCACTCTCCCATGCCCCTTGCTTATAGTTCCTCTCTCACAGTCTCTGTCAAATACATTTTAAAAATCTTTTTAAAAATAAATAGTTTTATTTTTTATTATATTAGTCACCATACAGTACATCATTAGTTTTTGATGTAGTGTTCCAAGATTCACTGTTGACATATAATACCCAGTGTTCCATGTAATCTGTGTCCTCCTTGATGCCCATCACCAGGCAACCCAATACCCACCCCCTCCCTTCTAAAACCCTGTTTGTTTCTCAGAGTCCACAGTCTCTCATGGCTTTTCTCCCCCTCCGATTTCCCCCCTTCATTTTCCCCTTCCTTCTCCTAATGTCCTAATGTCCTCCATGCTATTCCTTATGTTCCACAAGTAAGTGAAACCATATGATACTTGACCTTCTCTGCTTGACTTATTTCACTCAGCATAATCTCCTTCAGTCCCATCCATGATTCTACAAAAGTTGGGTATTCATCTCCTGTGGGACCCAAGAAAATTTAACAAAAATCCCTTACCCCTGGACAAGCAGAGCAAGACTAACTCCATCTTGTGCTACACCCACATAACCTGCTTATCACCTAAAACACTCCCCCACAGGAATGCAGAACCCCTAGCTGCCAAAAGAAGTAAAAAGTAACCTGCTTATCGCTTAAAATACTCCCTCATAGAGGGGCGCCTGGGTGGCTCAGTTGGTTGAGCAACTGCCTTTGGCTCAGGTCATGATCCCGGAGACCCCGGATCGAGTCCCACATCGGGCTCCCTGCTCGGCATGAAGCCTGCTTCTCCCTCTCTCACTCCCCCTGCTTGTGTTCCCTCTCTGGCTGTGTTTCTCTCTGTCAAATAAATAAAATCTTAAAGAAAAAAAATACTCCCTCATAGGAATGAAGTAAACAAGTGAACCCTGCCTTTTGCCTGCCGAACTTGCACGCCAATTCTGACCAGGGTGATAGGCTAGTTCAAATAGTTGCTATAGGGTGAATTGTAATTCAATTGGCCACCTACAATGGTGGGCCTGCCTTTTGCCTGCCGAACTTGCACGCCAATTCTGACCAGGGTGATAGGCTAGTTCAAATAGTTGCTATAGGGTGAATTGTAATTCAATTGACCACCTACAATGGTCAGTGTGGACTGACACGACTATGTAACTTTCTGTGGGTGTTACAGTCTCATTGGCCACTGGCCCCTATAAAACTACTACGCCTCTTAACCTCGGGGTCCAAGTCCCTGCTCCACTGTGTCGGGTATACTTGGGCCCAAGCTTGAGCTTGCAAATAAACCCTCATGCGTTTGCATTGGTACCGGCTCCTTGGTGGTCCCTTGGATTCGAAATTGGGGGCATTACACTCCTCCAGTCACATCCCTGTTTATGAAAAAGTTGGGTAGTCATCCTTTCTGATGGCTGAGTAATATTCCATTGTACATATAGACCACATCTTCCTTATCCATCATCTGTTGAAGGGCATCTCTGCTCTTTCCACAGTTTGACTATTGTAGACATTGCCGCTATGAACACCGGAGTGCATATGGCCCTTATTTTCACTACATCTGTATCTTTGGGGTAAATACCCAATAGTACAATTGCCGGGTCATAGGGTAGCTTTATTTTTAATTTTTTGAGGAACCTCCACACTGTTTTCCAAAGTGGCTGCACCAACTTGCCTTCTCACCAACAGTGTAAGAGGGTTCCCATTTCTCCACAACTTCTCCAACATTTGTTGTTTCTTGCCTTGTCAATTTTTGCCATTCTAACTGGTGTAAGGTGGTATCTCAATGTGGTTTTTGATTTGAATTTCCCTAATGGCTAATGAGTATGAACATTTTTTCATGTGTCTCTTAGCCAATTGTATGTCTTCTTTGGAAAAGTGTCTGTTCATGCCTTCTGCCCATTTTCTGACTTGATTATTTGTTTTTTTGGGTGTTGCATTTGAAAAGTTCTTTTTTTTTTTTTTTTTAATATTTTACTTATTTGACAGAGAGAAACACAGCCAGAGAGGGAACACAAGCAGGGGGAGTAAGAGAGGGAGAAGCACGCTTCCCGCCAAGCAGGGAGCCTGATCCAGGGCTCTATCTCAGGACTCCGGGATCATGATCTGAACCGAAGGCAGACTCTTATTGACTGAGCCACGCAGGGGTCCTGAGAAGTTCTTTATAGATCTTGGATATCAGCCCTTCGTAGTGTCATTTGCAAATATCTTCTCCCATTCTGTAGGTTGCCTCTTTGTTTTGTTGACTGTTTCCTTTGCTGTGCAGAAGCTTTTTATCTTGATGAAGTCCCAAAAGTTCATTTTCACTTTTGTTTCCTTTGCCTTTGGAGATGTGTATTGAAAGAAGTTGCTGTGGCCGATGTTGAAGAGGTTGCTGCCTATGTTCTCCTCTAGGATTCTGATGGATTCCTGTCTCACATTGAGGTCTTGCATCCATTTTGAGTTTATCTTTGTGTATGGTGTAAGAGAATGGTCAAGTTTCATTCTTCTATACATAGCTGTCCAATTTTTCCAGCACCATTTATTGAAGAGACTGTCCTTTTTCCATTGAATATTTTTTCCTGCTTGTCGAAGATTATTTAACCATAGAGTTGAGGGTCCATATCTGGACTCTCTACTCTGTTCCATTGGTCTGTGTGTCTTAAACAGCTTTATTGAAGTATAATTCACATACTATATCTGCTTAAACTTTTCTCCACTAATTTTAATACACATTATTAATTCTTGCTTAAAACAATTATTACTGTAGCTTTTGTCAAATAGTGAGTTTCTATTTCCATCATTCTTTCCATATTTATTATTAAAATTTCATCAAAAAAAGAACTTTTTCTTCCCCTTCATTTATCATTGTGCTCAATTAATTACTTACATCAGTAAGGATTCATGGATATTTATCTTATTCTATAGGTTATAATCCGTTACTAGCATTATTTGTTTTGTTGCTCATATTTTCTCAGATTTGGCGACTGGAAGCTCCTTCAAGGTGACTCACATGTCCTTTCAACCCATTCCCATGATTTTTTAGCACTTTTACTTTCTGACACCACAAGATGTTTCCTATATTTTCCCTACCTGAGCCCTAGAATCAGTCATTTCTCTAAGGAGTCCTGGTTCCTTTTTCTGAAGAATGATTTTTTTAAAACCAAGATTTAGGCACTATATGTGCTCCTGGTTACTGGGGTGTCATTGAATTTCATCAAAATTATTATTATTATTTTTTGCTCTGCAAAAGGTACTATTAAGAAAAGAAAAAGACAAGCTATAGATGGGAAAAATATTTCTAAATCATATATCTGATAAAGAACTTGTTCCTAGAGTATTACAACTTCTCAAAACTCAGTAGTAAGGGGGTATCTAGCTGGCTCAGTCAGTACAGCATACAACTCTTAATCTCAGGGTCGTGAGTTCAAGCCCCACATTGGTGTAGAGCTTACTTTTAAAAACAACAACAACAATAACAAAACCCTCAATAGTGAGAAAACAAAAAAAAAAAACAATTAAAAAATGGGCCAAGAAGGGGGGGGGTTATGGCTCAGTGGGGAGTCTGCTTAAAGATTCTCTCCCTGTGCCCCTCCCCCATAACTTGTGTTGCCTCTCTCTCTCTCTCTCTCTCTCTCAAATAAATAAATAAATCTTTTTTAAAAAGGAAGGGCCAAGAATCTGAAGGACTTCACTAAAGACACAAGGGTGGCAAATAAGCATATGAAAAGATACTCAACAGTCACTTGAATATGCAAATTACACAAGGAGATACTACTACACACTTATTGAATGACCAAAACTGAAAAACAAAAACTGATAGTACCAAGCACTGGCAAGGATGCAGAGCAACCAGAACTCTCATACCCTGCTGGAGCAGACGCAAAATGGCATGGAAGACAGTGTGGCAGTTTCTTATAAAGTTAAACACACCTTAACACACAACTCAGCAATACCACTTCTAGGAATTTACCCAAGAGCAATACAAACTTAGGTCCACCAAAAAAAACTTATATAAATGTTTATATTGGTCTTATTCATAATCACCAAAAACTGGAAACAATCCAAATAGTCCCCATTGGAGGATATTATAGAAACAAACTGATACACTCATATAATGAAATCTACTTAGCAATAAAATGGAACAAACTACTGATAAAACATTTACAACAACATGGATGAATGTCAAGTGCATTATGCCAAATGAAAGAAGCCAGACACCAAAGGCTACATCCTGTATGATTCCATTTACGTGCCATTCTGGAAAAGACAAAACTACAGGGACAGAAAACATATAAATGTTTACCAGGGACTGGTGTTAGGGTACAGAATAATTACAAAAGGGCACCAGGGAATTTTTTAGGTCAATGGAAATGTTCCCTATCTTGCTTGTCATGGTAGGTACGTAACTCTTAAATGTAACAGGTCATGGTGGTTACAAGCGTTGGTCAAATTTCATAGGCCTATATACCAAAAAGAATGAACTCCTCGCATATAACTTATTCCTCAGTTAAGGAAGAAAAAAAAAGGAAGGGAGGAAGGCAGACAAGAAATTCAAATCACATTTCTGAAACTCCCGATTAACTACATGTTCTCAAAGGCTGCCCGTTACACGTAACAGGATGCCATTAAAATTTTGTATACCTTTTTGTGTTTCTCTGATCATAGGCCTGGAAATAGCCATGAAACATCATGTGGATAAAGTGCCTTGTACATTTGGAACAGGGTCTGACAAGAAAAGATGAGAAAAGCAGCTATTCTTCTATGCTGATAAAAGGTGTGAGAAGTAAACCATGTTAAGAGGCTTAAGGACCCAAGCTAAGGCAATCTTAATTTAAGAGATGCAGGTGGGCCAATTACTCCCTTTGAATAAAAGGCCGAAAATCTTCCCCAGCTTTGTTCAAGCCAGTGAGTCATTCCGAGTGAATCTATTCAGAATGATTCCTCAAAGCAATAGGCACTGCTCATTACTGTGGCAGAGAGGAGGTGTCGGGCAGGCTCTGGAGGGCTTTCTCCAGGCTGTCCCTCTCTAAACCTGACGTCAGGCATGTTTTCATCCTAATGTCTTCCCCCCCTCTCTCCCAATTAAACCCACATCTCCTTCTCCATCCCTTCCAGCCGTTCTCTCCTAATTAGGCCAGCAGTTTGCAAACTGTGGCCCACAGGCCAAATCCAGCTTGCTGCATGTTTTTGTACAACCTGTGAGAGAAGAATGGGTTTTTTTGCAATTTTTAATGATTGAAAAAGATCAAAAAGAGGAAAATATTTCATGAAACAGGAAAACTATATCAAATGTGAATTTCAATGTCCATAAACAAAATTTTATTGGAACACAGTCATGCCCAGTTGTTTCTGTATTATCTATGACTACTTCAGTTCTCCAACAGCAGAGTTGAGAAGCGGCAATAAATCAATCAATCAATCAATCAATCAATCAATAAAGCATGTGACTCGCAAAGCCTAAAATATTCACCGTCTGGTCCTCTACAGAAAAAGTTTGCCAACCCCTAATTTAGGCATTTTCATTCTCTTGCCTGTATGTTGATGTCTACACTTTAAGTTTGTAAGAAGGCAAGGCTCAGTAGCATCCTTTACTCACTTGATCATGTCTCTCTGATATTGTAACAAATTGTACTCTTGCATAATACTTTTTGCTGCTGCTAAGCAAAATAAAGACATGTAACACTGCAGTAGGAAAAGAAATAATTT
Organism: Spilogale gracilis; assembly: GCA_004023965.1. Taxonomy (NCBI): domain Eukaryota; kingdom Metazoa; phylum Chordata; class Mammalia; order Carnivora; family Mephitidae; genus Spilogale; species Spilogale gracilis. Next base: position 27,435 of record PITA01019016.1, on the reverse strand, counting down.
GAGGAAAATGGTGGATTTCTTGTTTCTAAAACTATCTACTTAAGTATTCCATTGTTAAGAGTATTCCAGTCTTGGGGCGCCTGGGTGGCTCAGTTGGTCGAGCCTCGGACTTTATTTTTATTTTGTACTTAGGGGAAAAGTCTCATTTTCGATTAGCAGGATCAAAGATACCTCACTAATAGGAAATGATGATCAATTAATTATGAGCTACACTGCTATAAGGAGAACATATGCATTTCCCTTCTGCAGTCTTATTATCCTTCAAAAACATTGGGGATGGATTGTCAAATACACGAGTGACTATCACATCTTATGAGTTCTGAAGCAACAGTTTAAAATGTGATCAACCATTTCCACGGAAAACATACCTATAAAAGACCATGAAGGGAGAGGTGCCTGGGTGGCTCAGTTGGTTAAGCATCTGCCTTTACCCCAGGTCATGATCTCAGGGTCCTGGGATCAAGCCCCACATCAGGCTCCCTACTCAGCCTGGAGCCTGCCTCTCCCCCACTTGTACTCTCTCTCCCTATCAAATAAATAAAGAAAATCTTTAAAAAATAAATAAATAAAGGACCATGAAGGGACAGAAACAACTGGTGCTAGATGCCAACATAACGCTATGAATAATGTCAACGCCTATATACATGAGTGCCAATTTGATTGATGTTGAAAAACAAATGTTGTAACATTTTTATATTTAGAAAACTCACCTATTAAAGGACCCATCAGAGGGTTTTCTTTGATTACTGATTATTGCTGATATCTATTGCTAGAGAAGCAATACAATGAACTTTGGTTTGCCTCAGAGACTATATCCAAGATCCAAGAGACTATATCCAAAAGACTATATCTCAGATCCAAGACTATATAAGAAATAGGGGGGCGCCTGGGTGGCTCAGTTGGTTAAGCGACTGCCTTCGGCTCAGGTCATGATCCTGGAGACCCAGGATCAAGCCCCACATCGGGCTCGTTGCTCGGCAGGAAGCCTGCTCCTCCCTCTCTCACTCCCCCTGCTTGTGTTCCCTCTCTAGCTGTATTTCTCTCTGTCAAATAAATGAACAAAAATCTAAAAAAAAAAAAAAAAAAGAAATAGGAACTACTCATGCTTATGCTTTCTTTTGAAGACTAAGAGTCCTAGATAGAAAGGCTAAGCTGAGAATGGTAGGGGCGGGGCAAGGCAAGTTAGGAGGCCAAATTCAGCCAGTTAAATGGTGATCGATTTCACTGTCACCTTTGACCAATCCATTTCCAAACCAAATATTTATGATGAATTCATTTATCTGTTCAATAACCATTCCCTGGATGTGTACTGTGTACCAAGCCATGTGCTAGGCACTGGGGATTTAACAACACTGCATTAGAGGGCCAGAGGCCTACCTTGTCCTCAATCTAATGCTAACCAATTGTGTAAAATGGGCAAATGTTGCTTTATGAGCCAGGCTTTAAGTTCACAAATGTTCTCTCTCCATTCTAATGCAATTCTGTGATTATGCCTTTTGAGTGTTCTTGGCCCAAATCACAAGAATCTGTTTCTTCTAAGGCAATGACTGAGAGGTTCAGAATTCTGGGACACCTGGATGGCTCAGTCAGTTAAGCATCTGACTCCTGGTTTTGGCTTAGGTCATGATTTCCAGGCCGTGGGATCGAGCCCTGAGTAGGGCTCCGCAGTCAGCACCAAATCTGCTTGAGACTCTCTCCCTCCCCCTCTGCCCCTCCCCCAGCTTATGTGCACACACTCTCTCTCTCTCTCAAAAAAAAAAAAAAGGTAAATAAAATCTTTTTAAAAAAACGGTTCAGGGGTGCCTGGGTGGCTGAGTTGGTTAAGCCACTGCCTTCAGCTCAGGTCATGATCCTGGAGTCCGGGGATCAAGTCCTGCGTAGAGCTCCCAGCTCCGTGGGGAGTCTGCTTTTCCCTCTGACCTTCTCCCCTCTCATGCTCTTTCTCACTCACTCTCTCTCTCTCTCAAATAAATAAATAAAATATTTTAAAAAAACGGTTCAGAATTCTAAAAGACAAGGTTAGAATGGTTGTTTGTTTGTTTGTTTTTAATTCTCTTTTATTGTATTGAAGATTATATGCAGTAAAAATCAGATACAGGGGCTCCTGGATGGCTCAGTTAAGCCTCAGGCTCTTGATCTCAGCTCAGGACTCAGTCTCATAGTTGTGAGTTCAGGCTCCACTGTTGGGCTGTTGGAGCCTACTTAAAAAAAAAAAAAAAAAAAAAAAAATTGGATACTGCTCACAAAATCCGTGGGCCATCTGGTTGTTTTCTTTGCTCTAACTGTCTCCGATTACTCATCAGTAAAGACCCCGCCCTAAAGCAAGTCGTGCTCAGGGAAGAGTCTCAGCCTCAGACAAAGATATCTGCTTTGCACTTTAATACCTGGATGATTAAGAATAATGACCTCTGAAAAAGAAAAAAACCTCTGATAAACAAAACGAATCTGATAGTCACGATTAGACCTCAATATTTTTACTCATCTAATACAGCCAGGCCATTTTTTTTTCTCCTGTTGCATATAAACAAACTGACAGGACACCAGTCTCAAACACGGTTACTCTGAGACCATGATAAAATGAAACAGAACAAAACCACTTCATAATTTTGATTAAGCACAGACAAAAGCAAGGTCACAATCACAGAAGCACCCTTGCTTGTTGACAGCATTCAATCTAAACTTCTGCTTCCTTAGACTCCCTGCTAACTCAGCAACTGAAGCCCAACTCCTATAATGTATTCTTTCTAACACTCTCTTACTGAGGGTGCCCCATGGTTCCCTGCAATCAGTAATAAGCCCAACTTATTTAACTAAGTGTGCTTCCAGTGGTCTTCGGCTAAGGGGTACTGACACCTCCAAATACATCTTTTCCTCTCTCATTTGACGTGCCAGGCTGATAGAAATGTTACAAAGGTATATAAAGGTATACAAGTGTATAAACGTTCTCACCACATCCAGTAAGCTAAAAAGACTTGGCAGAATAACGCTGCACTCCAGTTGTCCCTTGGGTATCTTTTATTTAATTATCTCCTGGAAATGGACTCTCCCAAGCCTGATCCATAAAAAGAAGAAATTGGACTAGAAGGGAATTTCCCAAACCGTTTTTGTTGGTAAATGTGTCCTTCAAATGCTGATAGGTGTTTCCAGAAAGGATTCTGTGGGAAAACAAGTAAATCCCCTGGTAGAGCTGGAGTCCTAGCTCTATAAGCTACTTTGAGAGACTGTTAAACCTCTTGTTACTTAAATCTCTGTTCCTTATCTGCAAAATAATTCTTAGGATATGCCCTGCCCATTCCCCAGTGTTGGAGAGCAAATGAAAAATGTGACAGACAAATATTTCAAAAACAGGAGAGCCTTCTGTTCAGGTAAGACATGGAGGCAGGACTGAATCTGCTGAAAAGATTCTTCAGGAAAAAAAAAAAAAAAGATTCTTCAGGGCAAAAGCCTAGTCCAGAAATCAGGCCAAGAGGATGCATATGGAGGAAGGAGAGGCTGAGTCTTCCACAGCTATGGCTGAGGGACAAACCACCTGAAAACTTGCAAAAAATAGCCATTTATTATATTCACGGATTTTGTAGGCCAGAAGTTTGAACAGGAGATCATGCGCACAGCTTGTCCCTGCTCTAAAATGTCCGGGACTTTAGCTGGGGAAGTTTCAAATCTGGGAGTGACAGGGAGCTCTGTTTATTTCTCTTGAAGGCTTCCTCACTTTTGGGTCTGGTAGTTGAGGCTATCTATTAGCTGAAACACTTACACATGGCCTCTTCATGTGGTCTCTCCATGTGGACAAATCCGAGAAGTCAGATGATGTCACTTCTGCCATCACTTCTGATGTCACTTCCTTTAATGGTTAAGGAAGTCACAAAGGTTCACCCAGTTCAAGGGGAAGGGACACAGACCCTACTACCTAATAAGAGGAGAGTCAAGGTCACACTCTAAGGAGAGCATGTGGGATGGGAGACATTGTTGTGGCCAACTCTGGAAAATACAGCCTCCTACTCTGGGGCAGATGCAAAGTCACTAAAGGAATATGGGTTCTTAGAGCCCAGCTGGAGGAAGAAGAAGAAGAAGAAATCAAGAATTTTCCCAAATTTTAAGTCTAGGTGGAAAAAAGAACAACCACAAATAGGAAGGTTTGAGCTAATTTAGGGGGAAAGATTATTTCAAAAGATGTTCCCAGTAGCTCTGCCCCTTGAATTTGGAGATCTGAGCGTGTTTATTGGAAGAGATAATGGAGCCAAGAGGAAGAGTAAAGATAGAAAAATGGAAGAGGGATTGGTTGAGCGACTGCCTTCGGCTCAGGTCATGATACCGGAGACCTGGGATCGAGTCCCACATCAGGCTCCCTGCTCGGCGGGAAGCCTGCTTCTCCCTCTCTCACTCCCCTTGCTTGTGTTCCCTCTCTGGCTGTGTTTCTCTCTGTCAAATAAATGAAATCTTTAAAAAAAAAAAAATGGAAGAGGGAAAATTAATAGGACAAGATTCTGGAGGAGACATATATGACCAAAATACTAAAGTGGAGGTTTAATTTCACAAGGAGAAACTCTATTTTTCTGCAACAGGAAGAAATAAAAAAAGAGAAGATGGGAAGAACAGAGCAGAATTCTGACACAGACAAGACATTTTGAAGTAGAGAGGAGAGAACATGGCAGAATGGCCTATCTTCTAGGGGAAGTAAGAGGTAAGAAAATCTACTAAAACTAAGGTGAGATGTCTTAAGGCCCATAAGGAGTAGCAATGACTAGGCAAGACACTGAATGGGGACCTCTATAAGATATGACTCAAGTATATCTTACTTTTGAAAGAAGTTGAAAGACTGGAAAAACTACAATTATTGTTGATGCCAGATGATGGATATGTGGCAATGTATTACACTGTTCTCACTAATTATGTGTATCTTTGAAATTTTCATAGTAAAATATCTATTTATCTACTTATTCACTTATTTTTAAGTAGGCCCTGTGTCCAGATTGGGGCCCAGCGCAGAGCTTGCACTTACAACACTGAGATCATGACCTAAGCCGAAATCAAGAGTCAGATGCTTAATCAACTGAGCCACCCGTGTGCCCAGTATACTTATCTGTTGTTGTTTTTTTTAATAAAACTGCATTCTTACTTGTGGGTTGTCAATACAAATGTTTCCCCTAGGTCAATGGCTCTCAATGGAGGAAGGATTTCCTCTTCATCTCATACATATCAGTGTCCCACATTAAAGTACAATCAATTCAAACAAACCAATTCAAAAAACAAAAAAATCTTTTGCCTGATGCTTTGTAAAATGCCAGTCACATACCTTAGTCAAGTTCTGAAATAATTTTGCTTATTTCCCCTAACAGCACATTATTACTTTTTGTTGAAGTAAAAAGTTTTCTTTTTATTATTTATTTTTATTATTTAAAAAAGGTGTTAAATATTTTATTTATTTATTTAAGCAAGCAAGACAGACAGAGAGAGAGGGAGAGAGAACACAAGCGGGAGCGGGATGAGGGAGGGTGAGGGAGAAGCAGACCCCCACTGAGCAGAGAGCCTGACATGGGGTTTGATCCCAGGACCCCAGGACCATGACCTGAGTCAAAACAGATGCTTAACTGAGTGAGCCACCCAGGTACCCCGTTTTTATTGTTATTATTACTTAAGACAAGCTGGTTGCGTGTTGACTTCTATTCTATCCTCTCTAAAGCCATACCCAAGTGAAGAATATCATAGGGCTTCTACTCTTGCTAGATTTCTTCCTGGCACTGGAGAAACATTGAGCTGGCAAAATAAATAGCTCAAATCTCAGAAACATATTAGAGTGATAAGGAATCCTATATGCTTCAGAGCTCTAATCATCAGCTCATTTATAATCTTGGGGATTGAAGGAAACATATTAAGAAAGGATATTCTTGCCCTGTACAAAACTGTCACAGTCAGCTAGCAAGAAAGATTGAAGACTGAAGAAATATCCATGAAGCAGCCACTTGGTTTCCTGAAGCATGGCAGTGACACCCAGAATTTATCAAATTCATGGTTCCACATCTTGAATTGTGAAAAGTGAGTAGGCGATGTGTGTGATTTTGACCTTTAGTCAATATCTCTTTTCTGCATTATATTAGGAATAATGAATTGTCATAAACAGCATGTGGCTCAAGCCAATATTCTGAGAAAATAGCTGGTAGGCTTTAGAAATTTGATGGCAAGCACTCAAAACCTTCAGGTGAATTTCTGAAATACTGCAAGTATCTTAAAAGTAGAGCAGCCTAACTTTCTAACTTTAGCTCTCACCACACTACCCATACGATGATCAGGCTCCTGCTCAAGTAAGAAATGCTAGAATGGGGTGCCGGGTGGCTCAGTGGGTTAAAGCCTCTGCCTTCAGCTCAGGTCATGATCTCAGGGTCCTGGGATCGAGGCCCACATCGGGCTCTCTGCTCAGTGGGGGGGCCTGCTTCCTCCTCTCTCTCTGCCTGCCTCTCTGCCTACTTGTGATTTCTCTCTGTCAAATAAATAAATAATAAAATCTTAAAAAAAAAAAGAAAAGAAATGCTAGAATGAAGAACATAAGTAATACAATGGATGAAAAAAGATCTGAACAGGATAGAAGGAGAGGGAGAAAAAGCCAGGGAGATTAATGAAAGGGAAGACTCAAAAGCATGAACTGGAAGTATGCGAGGGTGGAAGACATCATGCACCCCTTGCAAAGGGATAGAAGTATTTCTTTCATATCAGGATAGTAATGCAAAGACAGAGAGCAGGAAATGTTTCAGTCAGATACACTGACTAGGCAAAATAATGCCTAACTTTACTCTCAATGGTCTTTGACAGTAATTGGAAGGATGCAAAAGAAAAACTACTGATATCAAGCGACAGCACCTTCTGACCCCATTCCTCCCTTGATTGACATTAATCATGAGTTACTGTCCATAAAGACATTTTTATTTAATGGAGAAAGAAGGCATATGCCATCTTATGTTAGCATTTTACTAAACAGTAGTTCTGGGATTCATTTGCAGGTACTACAGACTCTGTCTGGAGCCCTGAGCCTGATTTGATGCCTTTTGTAAAGAGGTATAATACATGACACATTAGGGAAAAGAGAAAGAGTGAGAATGAGGCTGGGGTGAGCCTCATGGTGATTTCTTCTTCAAGTCCCCTTGCTTCATTAGTGGCTCTCAATTATCAGCCCAACGTCCATATACACTCTTAGTGGTGAAAGAAGGTCATCCCCTCCTTTCCTTTTGGGCTTTGGTGAGTTCCCCAAAGACCTAGTTGAAGAGTTGGTTTTGGACCAACTGTCTGGTTTTGAACGAACCATATGAAGATGCCACACACGGTTCTGCCCTCGTCCCAGAAGAAAGCCTTGTCCATGTCTAGGCACACCAGTACCACATTAGCCCTGTACCCTCTGGGCCTGTGTGACACAGACCCCATGGCCCCAGTATTGCAGGCAGGGCCTACAGTGCTCCAGCTCGAAGCCCGGACAGAGACTAACTCCTACAATCAAAGAGTGAGGAATAGGGGAAGATGTTATGAACTCAGCAAAATTAATTCCAGGCCTTGAACATGAAGTAAATGTTGAAAAAGTTGAAAGGCAAATATAACTTTTATGTCCAGGCCTCCCTTGTGTGGTAGGCTGAATAATGCCCCTCCCTCAAGATGCTCATGATTTAATATGGAGAAACTGTGAATATGTTACCTTACATAACAGAAGGGATTTTGTAGATGCTATGAAATTAAGAATCTTGAGATGGGAAGACTATCCTGGATTATCTGGATGGGCCCTTTCTATTCACAAGGATCCTTTGTAAAAGGGACACAAGAGGAGTAAGTCAGAGTCAGAGACAAAGAGATGTGAAAGCAGAAGCAGAGGAACAGAGAGAAATTGAAAGATGCTGCACTGCTGGCTTTGAAGCTAAGGAAAGGAGCCAGGAGCCAAAGAATGCAGGTGGCCTCTAAAAGCTGGGAAAGGCAAGGAAACAGATTCACCTCCCAGAGCATCGAGAAGGAACACAGTCCTGCAAACCCACTTCAGATTTCTGACCTCCAGAACCATGAGATAATAAATTCATGTTGTTTTAAGTTACTAAATTTGTGGTAATTTGTTATAGCAGCCATAGGAAACTAATACGCCAACAGCCTATGCAGACAAGAAGAAATCAATTTACTCCTGGTCTAAGTTACGTAAGGTATGCATGTGTGTGAAAGAAAGAAAGAAAAGAGATAAGGGTAGGAGAAGCTGGAAGGCTATCTCTGTAGCAAACACGGGAAAGAGGCTCTGTATGTTTGTGAGAGGTGGGGGTGGATAAGGCAGGACTCAGCTCAGGCCAGAGGGAGAAAGGAAGAAATGAACAACTTGATGCTGAGACGAAGATGCGGCCCAGGTTGAAGCCTCCCTGCTTCTTGTTACACCAAGGTGCTTCCTATTCGAACAAAAACTAAAATTCAGTGGCAGGAGACCAGTGCTCACAGATGAAGGAAGTACAGACACTTGGGCAGAAAAGAAATTCAATGAGGAACTGGTGAAATATCCATTATTTGTCAAGAAAGCCTGACACTGATTCTTATTCATGCAGAATTTGAGGGATGAGATATGGTTTCTCTCACCACTCTTAGCTAAGGTCATCAAAAATGTGGCTGCCTCTTAAGCATGCAATATCTCAGCCTTGGTATCAGCATAGTTATGAGATCACCGAGGACAAACTGAAGGAGGTACCCAATTTTAGAGGCTTATAGAAGAAGGCTTTCTGATAATTCCCAAAGCAAATCCCTCGTGGACTTCTAATTCAGTTCAAGTCATGAATTATGCACTGAGCATCTACAGTATACAATACCTAATGTACAGTGTTTCTCCATGTGTGCACCTATGATAGAAGACAGAATCCCCCCTGTTGACAAGTCCACAGGTGACTGTTGTATATGAGAATAACTGAAAAGAGGCAAAGGAGAAAAAGAAGTGAAACTCTGACAGTAAGATACAAGAGCATTCTTAAAAAAAAAAAAAAAAAGATTGGTTAGAGGGAGGGGGGAGTTGTTAAAGACATAAGTGACATAAGTAAAATACATGAACACATAGACTGAGTCACAGTACAAATGGACCAAGAGGAAGAGCAGAAGCAGTCAAAAAGGGGATGAAGGTGATTATTCAGCCTCCTGAAAGGTAGGGAGGTTAACCCGGACTTTGAGGATGAGGAGGATTTAAATAGACACAGAAATCATTCCACACATGCACACAGTTATGGAAATGTGCATGCAATTCAGCAAATATACATTAATTAATTTAAAAAGCATCACATCAAGTACAATGGTTGCCATTTTAATCTGACCAATTCCCTATTTGAGGGAGACATTTTTGGTTTACAAGTGACAAAAAAAATCCAGTTTAAACTCACTCAAATCATAAAAACTACAACTAAGTGGTCCTACAGTATTTCTTTATTCAGATGAGACTGGACCCTGCAGCTCATGCAGTGTGCCACCAAGGACCTGGTTTCTTCTAGCTTCTTCTCAGCCTTCCATGGCGTTGGCACCATCCTCAGGGCTTTCATGCTGGCCCCCTGGCTTGCCCCTTATTGTAGCAAAAGGGCAGCTCCAGTCCAAACCACACCAACTCACTAGAATGACAGACGTTCTCTTTCTCTAGCCTCTGCCTATCTTTCAGCCCCATCCCAAATCATGTTGTCACTTGCTCTCTGCAATTCACTTCCATTGGTCTATTTCAAGCTCGTTAAATACGTTGTCTTACATCTATCAGAGCACGTGGATTTCCACAGTGTATTCTTCCTCCTCTTTGCCTGATTCATGCACACTCAAACTTCAGCTCCCAGCTACCTTAAATTTTAGGACCTAAAGTTAGACCTCCTTGCTATCCTCACCTACCAGGCAAGGTCAGCCTCTGGTATATGCTCTCAATACACTTTCGTGGCAATATATTATTATAACCATTTGATTCGTGTTTTTCTCTTCCGCAAGAACAGAAACCACGTCTGGTTTTGTTCACCACTGTATCCTTAAAATCAAGCGTCTGGACAGTGGGAACTCAATAAATATAGTTGGCTGGATGGATGGATGAACTTGGCTTCAAAACGTGGCCATGTAACTAATTAGCTATGTAACCTTCAGTTTTTTTGAGATTCAGTTCTCTCAACTGTGAAATGAAAAGGTTGGACTAGTTGACCTTTAAGATCTTTTCTGAATTTAAAACATTGAATTCATAAGGTGTTACTGGCAAATATAACTGCCGACATCATGAAAGCAAACAAAAAAGTGATGCTTTTGGTTACTCTGCTATCCTTTCACAAGTTATTTTCTTTTTAATCTAATTCTGAGTTTGTGTGGTCTTGTGCGATAGTTAGCAATCTGGAGAAAGTGGTATCCTACAACTGTTACCAAGCAGCTGGAATTGCCAAATAGCTAATACAAGTCAGAAAAAAATATGCTGACATTCTAGGCAAATGTTGAATGAAATGTTACTGAGAGCATTTTACACATGTTCCTTTCCCCACCCCACCCCACTCCAAAATTGACAATATTCAAAGTAAAGGGTTGATTTGATTTAATGCACTGTTAAAAATAGAATTCCCATCTTTGAGTGATGTTTAATATGGAACATTATGATACTGAAATCGTTTTATTTTGAATTTATAAAATAGCCCTATTGTATTCAAATTCATAGGAACTTCATTAGATCCTAAATATATTTGCATTCAGGATCCAATTCATAACCACCTATTTGTGCATTTAAAAATAAAACACAATTCATCTTTTCACTTCACATGCCTATGAAGCACAAGATAGAATTTCCTAACGGCTCCCCCATTCAACATCTGGATCTGAACTATAATCTGCCTATAAATAAGAAATGAGAATTTTTGATCAGGCAGCTTTGCAATCTGTTCAAAGCAGTCTGGGAATACTTGATTGCATAACAAATCTCCAAGTAAATTAAGTGGTGTGAAGACAGTTTAACTACCGTAAAATATTTTTTTATATTCTATACCCCCTCAAAAATTTATACTTTCTAATGAAGTAATGCAGCCAGAGTACTAATAAAGAGAAAGCACTATATGGAACTGTCCCTGTAAAAAGAAATGCCCCTTTCTGAGGAAACTGAGGCCCCATTGTTCCTTACATTTCCTCTTCTAAGTGGCTGGGGTACGAACTGGCTAATTTTTCCCCAAATTCGTTTTCATTTCCTCCTTGGCTCCACGTTTCCCAGCTTCCTGACCAATGGAATACAGACAGGAAGACACACACCCCAATTTCAGGCCCAGCCCATAAAATCCTCCATGTAATCCTCTACCCTCTTTCCTCCCACATATTGAAGATGGCAGAGCAAGGTCTGACTTGTTTTCTGAACACTGTGTGGGGTAGAGCCTCTCTCCACTTTCTCACGTTTTCTTTTTTTTTTTAAGATTTATGTATTTACTTTAGAGAGAGAGAGAGAGCAGGGGGAGGGGCAGACAAGGAGCGATTCCTCAAGCCGACTCTCTGCTGAGCAGGAGCCCAGTGTGGGGCTCGATCCCAGGAACCTGAGATCATGACCTGAGCCCAAATTAAGAGTCAGATGCTTAACGGATGAGCCACCCAGGCGCTCCCACTTTCTCATATTTTCAACCAAAGTAGAGCTGGCGAAGAGGGACTGCATTATCTCATCTCCCATTCTTAGTCTCTTAAGCTTCAGAGCACAGCACGTTACCAAACTCACAGTGTTGGGTTTTTTTAAAGGTGACATGAGTTTATCCATCTTATCTGTTTATCATTTTGTTTTAATAGATGTTAGCCACTATGAAAACATAAAGGGTCAGGACCAGAGAAAACTAATCTTAGTGATGGGTCTTGTTATCAATTTTGTCTTTATGAGTCATCATCAACTGATCACACAGTGCTCCCTCCTTAACCAAGTTAGGATCTACATTCAACTGCTAATTATGGAGACTACATATAAAAATGGTTTAACTAAGACAGATATTTATTTCCCTCTCCATGTAAAAGAAGTCTCTAGCTAAGCAGTGCAACTCCATGGTATCATCCTGGACCCAGTCACCTACTGTATTTCTATTCCTTCATTATTAGAGTATGACTACCATCCTCAGGTTCACCTCATGTTCCATAATGGGCACTGGGGATCCAGTCATCATGTCTGTGTTCCAGTCAGGATGAAGGGGAAGGAGTGAAAAGTATAAAGTACATAGGCTAGCTGCATGCCCCTTTCGTAAGAAAACAAAAACAAAAACACAACAACCCCCCTCCCTTCTCTGGGAAGTCCCACTGCATGCAGACAATTTCAGCATCCAACTCATTGGCAACACCTTGCTACACTGGAGGCTGAGAAATGAGTTCTTTTAGCTGTGCAGGAAAACACCCCACCTGTTTTACTAGAAGAAAGGGATAAATATTTCCCCTAGAAGCAGGTATTCTTTGTTATAGCCATCTCTTAGGTTTGGTTCTGAAAAGAAAGCTTTAATTAAAAAAGACTGATGAGATTTTTCCTGTGCTACCAGATGAATGTGCATTCTATTTATGAGAGCTATTGATCGAATTCAATTGCCTTCCCTAAATTTGCACATATTGTTTATTGATTGCCTTGTCTATATAACTTACTCACTTTATACTTTCTTTCCTCTCTGGACCAAAGTTAATTATTATTTTTTTTCATTGTATTAGAGGCCTTCTAGGCTATCTGCCCAGCCCACCAGCTCCCCTCTGTGAGAACCCCTCTCTCAGGCAAGAGTGGTCCCTGAGTCATATTTATGACTACCTAACCTGCCCGTCGGCCCTTGAATATTGGGTCACAGATAGAAATTTACCCAAGCTGAGCAGACCTGGTTCTCTCTTATGAGAATTTGGATCTGGGATAAAATTCACAAGTCAGTCTCCACTGGCCATGGAAATTCAAAACTGAGAGGGGCAGACATCTTCTGCCATGTTTATGCCAAGAGAGTCAGTGTGCAGACAGAGGAAAGGGAAGCAGAGATGGCGCAGCCCTTGTTTTGCAGACCAGTGTTGTCTGCAGATATCTCCCCAAATATTACATCCAAACAGAGGAACTGGAAGGGCCATAAATAGCTGGTATACCTAGTATCAAGGGCTTACCTTTACTACTATGACCTAACCAATACAATCCCGAACCTTTCCATCTGTGGTCTTTCCTTGCTGTACACAAAAGCATGAAATTTGCTGATTTTTTAAAAAATGTGTTCCCCCATCTCTATCCCTAGTGCATATTTCTTTGAGGTATCTGTTACTTCCCCCCAGTTGGAGTCATCCTGCCTGCCATATGTTATCACAGGATATTAAGGGATAAAGATAGGGAAAGGGGGTTGGGCTATTGGTTTGACTTGTTAGAGTCTATCTGAGAAAGTGAGTGCAACTGAGGCTCTACACTGTGCTAGGTCTTGCCACTGCACACATGATTAAGACATGGACCCGGTCCAAGAATTCATAATTTGCTATCATAAGTGACTCTCAATCAACTCCAGTATTGTATATGCACATAAGTCATTGTGTTCCTCCTAGCAAGAAGGGATTCAGATCTCTCAAGTGGAAGATGACTCAAGGGGGGAGCTAAGAAGAGGGATTCCATTGATTTCTTAGAAGAAGCAAACCCTTTCAAAGGTTTATTTTTTTCCCCTCTCTGACCAGCAGATTTTTACCTACTCCCCTTTTTTTCTGCACTCTGTATAGATAGCTCCATGGAAGAGCACATGAAAAAGAATGTCAAAGCAAAGTAAACAAAAGAAAAATATCTATACATAACTATTTTTAGGTAGTTTTCAAATCAAAAGGGTCAGAATTATGCCAGGTTATGAAAGCCTATAAAACTTTTAATGCAGACATACAAAAAAAGAGCAATACTTTTTCTTCGTCTTCCCTTTTCACTCTGATTTGCTTTGCTCTTAAAAAAACAATTGAATTCCCTGCCTTCTGGAACTTTTTACCAGCAGGAGGTGAGAAATCATATAAATTGCTGGAAATGAATGGTAACAGTCAGTCATTTCTTTTTATAATGGACCATTAGATTGGTGTATTTGCATGTATCATTAAGATTTATTGCAAATTCTCTAATGGAATGACAATGTTAGAGATATAGTCTGTCTAATACAATTAGAATGTAGGCTTCTGGGACAAAATTACTACACATTTTCCTTGGAGAAGGAAAAAAAAACATGTATCTTCTGCCACAAAAATATCAGTAAGAATAAAGAAGCTATTCCGAACGCTTTTTGTCCAATTTTGTCATTTTTCTATTGTAACAAAATTCTTATGTATTTCGCATTAGCTGGTGAATCTTCTGGAGCGAATTTTTTAAATGCAGAATACAGGGTAATCAAGATTAGGAGCATTATCTTTTATTCGCTGATGGAAAAGGCAAATGCTTTATGGGTACAATTATCAGTGAGTGCCAATGTTATTTCTCCACAAAAAACTGTAGGAGCTTTCACCTGAGCAATGCCTCCTTGCGGCAGATGAGAGCTGGAGCTAGCTACGGACTCTCAAAGGGGATAGAACAGGAAGTGAGGCCTTGTTCAGTGACGCACATGGGTCCATCCCAACCTCGAGGTTGGTTTTCAAGAGCTTCTGGTACTAGATTTAATTTTTACACCTTTGTTTCTCATCAGTATTCAGAACTACTGGTCATACACCCCTCTACCCCAGTGGAAGGCCTCCCCAGTGAATACTGCTCCCTTCTACTCCTTGAAATTACATAACTTTCCCATCACTCCTTGCATTGTTGTCATAGCTCCCTTGGTACCTGATTCACTCCAGGGAACCCATAAAACCATACAGAAATCAAATCCAATGTGATTCTATGTCTGGAAGAGTTGGAGAATACCTCCCCAAGCCTGTAGTTTTATACTGATTTTTTTAAGTGAATCTAAGCATTTCAGAGACTATTTTTTAACCACAAAATTATTTTAACATATCTGATATTATGCTTATATTCTACAGAAAGGTAGGAATCATAAAAAGAGAGGAGAGAGCTGGATGCAAAAACCAGTGGCTTTAACATGTATTTTTAAAAAATGAATAACTTAAAGTGCCTCCTGGCATCAGAAAAACATTGTAGGATATTTTCCAGAGGTGAATTTTGGTTATTTGAAATTTAGTGATATGATGGGTTTTAGCTATATTCAAGGGGATCATTATAAATGGAGTACAGCTAACTCAGGGGATGCCAGAACCGGGAAGGAAAGAAAATATTAAAGAAAAATATGTGGTTTATTACACATTCAGAAGCTTTAAAAATTTCTTTCTAAGTTATACTTGAAATGTCTATGGTGTACTTTATTATAAATGAAGAAATAGAGTGTGAAATTATGTGAATTGCTGAGTGGTCAATCAATTTAAGTGTATAAACTGGAATATTCACTGAACTGGTCATATAGTGTTACTGTAGACAGAGCCATCATGGAGCGCATATACTTTGAAAATAATCCTGAAGGGTATAAAACCATGTTGATCAGTGTTTTCTGCAAACTCTCCCAAATGTTATATCCAAGTAAATGATGGAAGGACCACAGAGAGTTGGCACCTCTAGTGTTAGGTGCTTTCCAAACTACTCTTTTATTATTATGACCCAGCCAATGCCATCTCAAACCCTTCTCTCTGTTTTCTCCCATATGGCACGCTGAAAGCAACATGCAACTTAGTAATTTTCTTTCGTCTATCTTATCCCAGACCCACCCTTATCTCCAGTGCATATTCCCAAGTGTTTGTTTACTTATTCACTTATGCATTTATTTACCAATCTGTAAGCAACCTGAGGACACCATATGAGGTTCATCTCAGTATCCTCAGTGCCTGCGACATGGGGCTTATCCAGCAAATGTCTGATGACAGCCTAGTTATGAATTTCAGTCATTTATTAGTGTTGGGATCTTGGGCAGTAAATGGAAACCTCTGAGGCTCACGTCTCCTCATCTATAAAGTGGGAATTAATGACAATATTTGCTTACATAATGGAGTTATTTTTAGAAATAACGTTGTAAGAATATTTGGTTCTTATTACATTGTCATCATCGTGATTACTATTATTATTCTCATCATGAATTTTCAACTATTACCCAAGAAGACTGATTGACTTGGTCCTCTCAAATGTATATGGCTGAATTTAAAATTGAAAGATGAAACCTGACTCATGAGAAGAGGCTAATAATGGGCTATATGTTTTCACTGGAAAATTTGTGTCAGCAGCCCTGTTTGTATAATTCAGACACAGATAAACAATGAGTATAGTGCAGGGATAATTGCAGTGTATCCATGGTTACAAAAAATCTTGTCAACACCCATTGTTCTATTTACACCTTGGTAGACATGTCACCGCATTTCTATAAATAGAGTAGAAATTAATTCATTTCAACGCTGATCCTGTGCAAGCCTGTAATCCTCTGTGGAATGAAGGAACTGGACTTGAGTGTAATGGAGGAGTATGTAATTTAATGGGTGTAAGGGGCCGTATGTCTGAGAAAGAATCAACGCAACAAGGAAGAAAGAAAGTTTATAAAGGCAAATGACACTTCCAAATGACACTTCTTCAGCAAGCGACTGCTTGGGGAAGAGTGATCCTGAGAGGCTGAGCAACCTTACGCTCCAGTTTCTCCTGACCACTTATTCAGTTGAAATACAAAACAAAATGATGATTGGGAAGTTTCAGATTCACCATGGCAGGAAAAATGATTTTCTAGAAAGGCTATGAGGTAAGAAAGAATGAGAGAGGAGATGACAGCAAATGAGAGATGGCCATACAATTTTGAAAGCTGGGAAGCAGATGGCTAGGTGGTAACCAACTTAGCATAAAGCTAAAACTTAAGTGTCCACAAGGATTCAGGGTCAGGTAGCAGTGGCAAGAAAAAGCCAGTTTGAGCTGCAGAATCCCAGGGACACTCAGAAATTGGCAGGACCAGTGCTTCTGAAGGTTTCCTGGCAGAAGGTCAGAAAATTGCCATAGGTGAGGGCAGGGGTACTGTACTAAAACCAAAGGGATTACTTCAGTCATTACATTCCAAACAGTGATAGGCTCCCAAACTCTTCTCCTGCTTGGCTCTGAGAATATCAGTAGCCACTCACTTCCTTCCCACGTAAGATCATGATCCCTGAGAAAGCAGTCCCAGATACTAGCATATGGGGGTCTCCAGTGCAACACTCAACCCCCTCTTAATCAACGTATGGTAAGGTCCATCACCTGTCAAGCCTGACCAATGTACAATTTCCACTAAACTAAGCTTTTCAGTGTTTCACTCCTAGACTGCCAAGAATTTTCATTTAAAGAAAGTTTCTAACGTGAAAGACAAAGAACCAAAATGGGGGAGAAAAAAAAAAGAACTCAGAGAAAACAAAACCAATACAGAGAGTAGAGAGTAGAGGAAAACGGCACCTCACTATAAATAACATTCTAAGACAATAAAAGAGATCTCATCAGCCAAGGAACAAGAACAGCATGCTATATACCACACACAGAAAGAAAGAAAGAAAGAAAGAAAGAAAGAAAGAAAGAAAGAAAGAGAGGAAGGAAGGAAGGAAGGAAGGAAGGAAGGAAGGAAGAAAGAAAGAAAAAGGAAACATCTAAGAAGCAATAAAGAGTTCTCTGAAATTAAGATATAACAGAAGATAAATCAATGGAAAAGTTATAAGATAAAGTGGAGGAAATTTTACAGAGAGCTAAGTAGGTAGAAAAAGAAAGAAATAGAAAATACAAGGAAAAACATTTTTAAAAATCAGAGGACCAATTTATAAGGTCCAATATTGAATCATAAGAGTTCTGGAAAGAAAGATAAAAATGGAGTAGAGAAAGCAATAAAGAAGATAATTAAAATTTCCCAGAACAGAATAAGGGGTCAGGCTAGTGCCTAAGTATCTTACCATTGCTAAGGTATCACTATAAAATTTCAGAACTCTGTGTATATGGGGAGGAGTATAAAATCCTCCAGAGAAAAAATATAGCTCACAAATAAAAACAAAAGAAGCAGACCAGCTAAAAGACAGTGGAATGATGCTATCACGATTCTGAAAAAGTGGTTTTGACATTGAATTCTATACACAAGCCATCTCATCAATCTATTTTGATGGTAGTTCAAAAATATTTTCAAACATGTAATGTCTCAAAAACATGTAAGGTCTCAAAACCTGGAATGTTGTTATTTATATTTATTCTTATTTCTTATTAGAAATATATATTTGGTCTTTGTCTCAGTCCTGGCACAGAGTGCCTCAAAACCTTGGAATTTCCTGCGATGAGAAAGATAAAGGTGTCATTCGTTATGCAAATGAGGTGACTTTTGGAAAGCGCCTAAGGATGGGGGGCTGGAGGGAAGTGGGGCTGGAGATTGGGGTTCGATCACCAATAACCAATGGTATCATCAATCATATCTTTGTAATGAGGCCTCTATAAAAAGCCAAAAGGACAGTTCTGAGAGCTTCCAGTCGGTGAACATGTGAAGATGCAGGAAGAGGGGCATGTTCAGAAAATGTAGAAGTTCTGTGCCCCTCCCCCCATACCTTGTCCCATGTATCTCTTCCAGCTTGCTGTTTCTGAGTTACATCCTTTTATAACAAGCCGGTAATCTAGTCAATTCAATGTTTCTCTGAGTTCTGTGGGCCACTCTAGCAAAGTAATCAAGCCCGTAGAGGAGGTGGTTGTAACCTCCAACAGTAGGTCAGAAGCCCAGGTGAGAGTCTGGACTTGAGACTGGTATCTGAAATGGGGAGCAGGAACAGCCTTGTACGACTGGGCTCTTAACCCATGGAATCTGATGCTATCTCCAGGTAGATAGGATCAAAATTAACTGAATTGGAGAACACCCAGCTGGTGTTGGAGAATGGCTTGGTGGGGTAGAAACTCCACCCCTATGTCAGAATTGGTATCAGAATTGGCAGACGTGCCCCACCAAACGGAGGGAGTAAACTAAGAAGATAAAGGGTCGAGAAAAGGAATCAAACAGAGGAGAGAGAAGAGAATTCTCTTACACCAGAATGAAGGTGAAGAAAATCCCACATAGCTAAGAAGTGAACCCAGAGAATCCAGAGAATCATTGATTCAGATTGGAGAAAAGAGGATGATGGGCCCCAACAATGATAACTCCAAACGAAAATGAAGCTGTAGATGACCGCATGTGTTTGATGTACTCAGAGGGGACTGACACTTCTGGCTGAGTGTTTGGGGATGAAATAGGGAAAGATAAGTAGAAAACCAGGCCAAGAATTATGCCATCATTAGCTCCAGAGAAAACAAATGTTTTCCAAGAAAAGAAATGTAGTAATTACATACTACATAATTCATTTCTGCATAATAATTATAAGGTCATATACGGAACAATGAATTCTAATCTAACTTTTTAAAATTTGGTATAACGGAACTAGAGGGCAGGATGGCATAAACATATGTGTTCTGAAACTCAGCGTGAGTTGGGAAGGGGAGGTAAGGGTAAGAGTTAAATCCTCAGCCTCTGTAGTAATAAATTAATAAATAGTATCAAGTTAGAAAACAAACTAGAACTCTCAGTGTTGATTTAAAACAAAGAGATAAATCCCAGAAAAAAATAGTTAATAGAATCAACAGTGGTTGACTCTTAGAAGTGGGTGACGGGGTGGTTAGAAAGGTGGGGAAAGAGACGATTTTCACTAAAAACCTTGTAGAACCATATGAGTTTGTAGAGTTGTAGAGTTGCATGATAAATGTTTTTTAAAAAAAGCATTGGTGTACATCTTCCATTTATCCCTCAGATCTACTCTTTGTCTGCTCCTCACCATTGAGCATCCTCAAAACTTCACTCATGCGGACCCCACTAACAGTCTTAGCTGAATTGGCTAAACAGCAGAGAGTGGAATAAGAGAGAAGAGGGAGACCCGGGCATTACTACCACATCTCTGTCTGCGTGTTGTCTGTCCACAGGCTGTCTACATCCTTCCAATGAAGGTCATAATTCCAGTTGGGTGCTCCACAAAGTTCTCTCTCCTCTTGCACCACAGGCCTAAGAGTGGTAACAGCGCCAGGGATCTATACTCAAGCACCGCACTCTCCCTTGGGATTTCTCTCCCCTTTCTCCAAACTTTTTTTTTTACAGTCTCCCCAAACTTTTAAAAACAGATTCTTCATTAAAATTCTCTTCAAACTACCAAATTTGAATGTGTCATGTATTTCCTGCCAGACCCGACTAATCCAGAGCTTTAGCTACATCTGCATCTAGACTGAGCAGAAAGTAATGATAATAACATTTTCTTAACAACATGGGCACATCTCTTTTCATTACAAATCTCTGGAATTAGGGGTTTTTCTTAAGACTCACTGTTTGAGGGGCATCTGGGTGGCTCAGTTGGTTAAGCATCTGACTCTGGATCTCAGCTCAGGTCTTAATCAGGGTTGTGAGCTCAAGCCCTGCATTGGGGAGAAAAAAAAAAGATTTACTGTTTTGGAGTAGCTATGAGTTCACAGCCAATTTGAGAAGGTACAGAGATTTCCTGGATCTCCTTGCCCCCAGACAAGCCCAGTGTCCTCCACTATCAACATCCTCCCCAGAGTGGACATTTGTTACAGTAGATGAACCCGCACTGACACATGATAATCACCCCAAATCCATAGTTGACACTGTGGTTCATTCTTGGTGTTGTAAATTACAGCATCATGCAGAGTATTTTCACTGCCCTAAGAACCCCCTGTGCTTTGCTTATTCATCACCCCACTCCCCCCCCCACACACATACAACCACTGGCAACCACTGATCTTTTTATTACTCCATAGTTTTGCCTCTTCCAGAATGTCATATAGTTGGAATCCTACCGTATGTAGTTCATGTTGTTTTGAGATTTTTTTTCTAGTTTTATATTCATTATAGAAAAATGGGAAAATAAAAAAATTAATCACTGTAATTCCACAAGCCTGAGTCAACAGATGCTAATATTCTGGTGTGAAAACCTACAGCAGAATCATGATTAGGCACCCATTCAAATGGATATTCTTTAGGTGCTGCTCAGTATTTACATAGAGAAGTATTGTAAAGGAATGGCAGAATACAGGGACATTCAGTAGTCTTGGCCTCTCTTAATGCTCCCAATGATGAATCCAACCCCCCAATTCTACACTGAGTTCACCATCTTCACCTCCAAGCGACCTGGCAAAGTATTCCTTTCAACCATGCACAGCGCTGTGTGTGAGAGACCTTCGGTCGATACAGTTTTTCTCCAGGGAAAATGGTCACATTCCCAATGACATTTTATGCTCCGATGACCTTTTGCTCACCCTGCTTCTTAGCCACTTGTACCCTGGGATAACGTCCATGCCTTTCTTTCTACTCTGGCTCCCAGCTAAGCCTGGTAAGAGGAGATTCCTCCACCACTGGCAGCAGCAATAAAGCGGAACTAGAACATGATCTGCAATTTTACAGTCATCCTATAAAAACGTCAGCTTGTCTTGTTTTACGGTCACCTCCACCAAAGTTTCTTCGTGAAGTGTTCACAGAGAGATATTAATCTTGATCCATAGCTGATGTAAAGGGAAAAAAATCAAGTAACTGTTATAAATAAATACTTTAACTTGGAAAAATGGAATGGCCTATAGATTAATGAACCTCGCCGGCAGAACATATGGTCAGGGAAAAGGAAAAACTTGCGCAATCAGGGAGTCAAACTCTCACTGCTCTTTAACTTTAGACTGTGATTGCTAAAAGCACAGGAGCAATGGTGACATCTTGTGTCAGGTTAAAAAGTAACAGGATCTTCATTCTTTGTGGCATCTACGGGGAGTCCTTCAGATGAGCCCTAGCTAAAGTTCACCTTTATCTGCTCCTTTCAGCTCCTGATCCAATCATAAAACACGAGCATTAGTTTCGCAGATGCAGAGATGATATCTTCAGGAATGATGGGGCAAAGTCCAGTTGGCATTTGATTCATCTAACTGCCCCCTCAAGATCAGGGCCACCAGGACTCCCAGACCAGTTCTTCAACTCAGCCTTTCCTCCTTGGCAGGATATCCTGGGTAAAACACATGGGGTCTGGGCTCATCCACCATCAACCTGAAGGAGCCTGGTGGCAGCTGTCGAGTTCTGCAATGACTGCACTTGTGATCCAACTGCTTCAGGCATTTTTCTGAGCTTACTTCTACAGCCAGGCCTTTGAAGGCCACGGGGCCTGACTACAACCTCTGGAACCCTTCTGGAACCACTGTGGAACCATTGGTGGTAGCAGACACCTGAGGAGCTGAATCTTGTCTTTCATGTACTCTTCATGAGAGCAGTGGTTCTTAACCCTGGCCACATAAAGTCACCTGGGGAGCTTATAAAAACATCAATACCTGGGCCCATCCCAGACTAATGAAATCAGAATTTCTGGGAGCAGAAGACAGACTTTTTTTTTTTTTTAGGAAGTTTCCCCAGGTGATACTAGCATGCAACTTTCACTTGGCTCTCTTGCCCTGGGAACCCAACCGCCATGCTGTGAGGAAGCCCAAATCACACGTAAAGGCCATAGGCATCCGTGTGCTTAAAGATGTAGGCCAATCTCAGTGCAAATCTTTGATTACATTTTTAAAACCAGCAACTAAAAACTTCGCAGAATTACTGAGTAAGACAGTACCCTGGTAAAATATATATATATTAATGAAAAATTATTACATATTTAAATTTTAATCATTAAAATAATTTAATTATGTTTTTTAAAAAAATATGTTGCCATACAATGTTCCAGAAAGGTAAGTCTTTCCTCAAAATAGTTCTCTATTCTTGCCATCCTCAATTTTTCTTCTCCCATTCTCCATGAAACGCACCTCAATTATACCTATGACCTCATCACCCCACTGAAGCTATTCTGCACAGTTCGCCAATGATCTTCCTATTGCTGAACCCGTGGCTGAGTCTTCTCTTATGCTGACCCAGCAGCAGCATTTTGCACACTCTGTGACCCCTCCTCCTTAACATCCACTTCTTCACTTTGTTTCCAGGACCCTGCTCTTTCTTGCTTTCTTTATCCTACAGGTTGCACCTTCTCAGTCTCCTTTGCTGGCTTCCTCTTCTTTTCCTGTCCTGTTCCAGAGCTCAGTCCTGGCTCTCTTTTCTTCCCTGTTACTGCCTGTATGATCTCATACCTGTCTCAAGGCCTTTTTTTTTTTTCCAAAGATTTTATTTTATTTATTTATTTGAGAGTCAGCAAGCATGAGAGGGGAGAGGTCAGAGGGAGAAGCAGACTCCCCACCGAGCAGGGACTCAATTGATGTGGGACTCAATTCTGGGACTCCAGGATCATGAACTGAGTCGAAGGTAGTTGCTTAACCAACTGAGTCACCCAGGCGCCCTGTCTCAAGGCTTTAAATTCTACAAAATGTCTTTAATTCCCCCTAGTTACATCTCCAGGCCATACTTCTTTCCAATTCAGGCATGGTCATCCAACTGAATAATCAATAATTCCACGTGACAGACGTTGCAAACTCAACATTTCCAAATCCTTTCCCCTCTAAACCTTCTCTACCAGCAACCTTCCCCATCGCAGGTCATCGCCTCATCTGCCTTCTATTTGCTCAGGCAAAAAAATCTTGACACATTCCCAACTCCCCCACTTTCTGCCACCCCATATCCAACTCATCAAGAAATTCTGATGGCTTTACTTTCAAAACTATCCACAATCTGATCTCCTCTTACGACCTCACCGGCACCACTCTCGTCCAAGCACTTGGCCTCTTGCTTGGGTTACTGTAACTCTGCCCAAACTGTAGGTCTCTCTGCTTAAATCTGTCCTCGCCACACACACACTATAGCAGCCAGGGGGACAGAAACTTCTATAACATGTCAGCTTATATTGCTGTCTCTGCTAAAACTTCTCCATTGGCTCCCCTTTTCCTCCCACATCCAGTGTCCCTTTCCTGCTCCATATTTTTGGTTTTCTATTGCTAGTGAACGAGAGAAAGATTTTTTTTTCCTTCTACTCTTTTAACTCCTTTGGCTAGTCAAAGCATTAAATTGGCATAAGACGGATTAACAGGAGAAAAACAAGTTGTATCCAAACAGGTGCCCCAAAGACATGAGACTGAAAGGCAGTCAGGCAATTAAGGCTTATATGGCATCTTGAGCTAAGAAATGAGCTCCCCCTCACTCATCTCACTTTCTAGCATATTATATGGTTTGCTTATTTATCGTGTCTTTTGTTTACTGTCTATCTCTCCCCGCTAGAACATAAGATCCATGAAGGCAGGGATCTCTGTCCATTTTCTTCACTCATGTATTCCAAACACCTAGAAGAATGCCTGGAACAATGAAGGCATTCCCTGCATACTTGTTAAATGAATGAAGAGAAGTTATTGCTCTGCCTTGAGACCTCTGTTATGGCAGGCTGTCATAACTCCCTTAATCTACCCCCTAGAAAAAGGGCCTGTGGACAAGATTTGCCTGCCTGACCCTCCACTTTGTCATGCAAGGTGTATTATCCTCTCCTTTCTCTTCCAGCTGCTCAGGTATGGTCCAGGCTCCAAGATTAGGCTTTTTTCCTCCTCCGCCCCCATTCTGTCAGTCTCTTTCCTTCCAGCGATGAATATCAGCAAATTGTCAGCAGGAAAACCTCCACTTAAACTAATTCTAATTAAACTAATTCATAAAGGTTCCCTTTCCTAAATTTCTTCCTAAACCCCCAGGCTGAGAATGAGCCATAGGATTACCTAAATTCACCTTATCCATTAGTCCTTGTAGCAATGTTTACTTGTTGAGAAACCTTCATGATCTACCAAACCTCCATTATTCAAGATTCAGAAGAGGAAAAAAACCCCATGATTTTAGCAATAAGAAAAGGCAAAAAGGGGTAGTCCTTTCACTTATTCATTCATCAGATATTTTTTGAGCAACTATTATGTGTAGTCACTGTGCAAGGCACTGGGGACAGAGCAAAGACAAAGACAGTCTGGGTCATGCTCCCAGTGGAGCTCCAGTCTGATCTTTGGATTTAAATGCTTTATGCAATGGCCTTAACATTAATTAACTAATTAATTCACGTTTATTAATTTAAATTTTTCTCCAAAGGCAAAAGTAAGATTTCCTTAATTATTAGACACTGGGATCAGTTTTTCCTTGCCAGTCAAAGTACAAAGGAATTTCATGCTATTAATGAAAGGATCGTTAAAATGACCCACAAAATAGGCTTGCAAAGAAAAAGCTGATAACCGAAGCAAAGCCAAAATATTTACATTACCACTGAAGGGGACCAGAATATGCCATCCCCAAATGTGCCACTTTGACATGTGGATTATTTTGAGCCAAAGGCAATCAAGACACAGCAGACGCAAGAAAAACTTTTACCTCTCCCTTAACTGCCTAAAAGAATTTAGATAGGGCTTTTTCTGCCCCAGAAAGAGCCCTATTACCAGAGATAACTTTCATCTGAAAGACCTATGTGGTTGGCAGGGCAAACATCTAATTACCCAACATCTGCTTTTCTTATATCCTGTGAACTGCTCTCTTCCCCTTTGCAAGCCCAAGCCCTTCTCTCATTCCTTAGCTCAAGATAACATATAACCTCAACTGCCTGACTGCCTTTGAGTCTCATGGCTTTGGGGCACCCAGGGTAAATTTGTTTTTCTGCTGTTAATCTGTCTTATGTCGATTTAATGATTAGACCAGCCAAAGAACCTAGAAGGAAAGAAGGGAACATTTTCCCACTCTCTACACCATCAAGTCAGCAAAGGACCTCGTTACTCCTCTTTTCTTAAACCAGAAACATCTTCAGAAGGGTCAGAAATTTCGTAAGCCAAAACTGCCCTCTTTCTGTAGACCACCTGTGTCATTTTTTAGGGTGAGATTACGAGTCCCACTGGCCAGGCTGTGAGCTTCCTCTGTCCTTTATTTTATAATGTGATGATTGAGCCTTTTACACCTGACATAATCAGTGAGCCATCTTAGGAGGAAGGCATTGCAATTTCTCTCTTGCCGATGAGGAAATGGAAATTGGGAGGATAAAGGAATTTGCACAAGACTACCCCTGCTATTAGTGCTCATGCTGGTATTTTAAAACCCAAATCCTGCTGCCTCTTAAGCTTATACTGCTTTCACTGTGACATGCTGCCTCCTGGATGGTGCGTTTTGTGAGATCAAAATTAATAACTTTCTAATTTTGGTGTGAGAATTGGAAGGAGCACCTCTTTGTTCAGACAAGAAGAACCAAGAGGGGACTTAACTGGCTCTTGAATGTAACAGTAGTGGAAATAGCAGCAGTGACAACAGAGCCTGGGTAAATTGCTTGTTTTTTTCCTGCATCTAGATTTCTTTAGGTGATAAACGGGAATAATGAAATAGAAAAAGCTCAAAAAGACACTAGACAAATAAATCTAGTGTTTATGACAATTTGACAAAGGAACACTAAAAACTCTTATTAGTATATTTCTCATCTATATGAACAAGACTATTATAAGAACACCTGGAAACAATGAACAACCAAGATCATTCACAGATAGGACTATGGATAAGTGAATTGTGGTATATTCACAAAATGGAATATAAGAACAGTAACATAGGCACGCCTAGGTGGCTCAGTTGTTAAGCATCTGCCTTCAGCTCAGGTCATGGTCCCAAAGTCCTGGGATCAAGCCCCGCATCGGGCTCCCTGCTCGTTGGGAAGCCTGTTTCTCCCTCCGCCACCCCCCTACTTGTGTTCCCTCTCTAGCTGTGTTTCTGTCAAATAAATAAAATCTTTAAAAAAAAAGCAGCACAAAACAATGAACTTCAGCTACACAGAGTAATATAAATGAATTGATGACTATTAGAAACTTGAGTGAAAAAACACTATATATATTATGATGTCATTTTTTTATAAAACTCTACTAAAGCAAAAATAAACTGTTCAGGAATGTATCTATATATGGTAAAAGGGTTTGTCTTTAATGAAAGGGAAAATTCTGAAGAGCAGTTATTTTGGTGGGAGAAGTAATAATCATGAAGGAGAGCCCAGATATTAATGTATCAGCCCCTGTGTGTTTATATTTAACATTTTCTCTCTCTCTCTCTCTCTCTCTATATATATATATATATACATATAGTGACTATATATATAAGGTATATATATAGTTAGTATATATACATAGAGTTAGTATATATGTATACTATATGAATATATATACATGAATGTATATAACATTATTATTTTATATACATAAAATATTATGTAATAAAAATTTTAAAATGTTCTGTCATAATACTGCGGGGTAAATTCTTTTTTTTTTTTTTTTTCATATTTCCAATTTCTTTTTTTTTTTATTTTGCAATTGTTGAATCCATAATTTATATATTTTTTTTAACATTTTTTTTTTATTGTTACTAAATTTTTTTTTTCCAGTGTTTCAAGATTCATTCCCCATTCCCCACACCCAGTGCTCCCCGCTTTAGGTGTCCCCAGTACCCACCACCAGGCTCTCCCATCCCTCCACCCCCCTCCCTCCAAGTCCCTCAGTTTGTTTCTGTGTTCAAAGTCTGTTGTTTCGTTTCCCTCCCTAGATTA
>PITA01019015.1:0-38905 GCA_004023965.1 Spilogale gracilis | reverse complement strand
TTTTTTTTTTTTTTTAAGATTTTATTTATTTATTTGACAGAGAGAAACACAGTCAGAGAGGGAACACAAGCAGGGGGAGTGAGAGAGGGAGAAGCAGGCTTCCTGCCGAGCAGGGAGCCCGATGTGGGACTTGATCCCGGGTCTCCAGGATCATGACCTGAGCTGAAGGCAGTCGCTTAACCAACTGAGCCACCCAGGCGCCCCTGTTTTCTGAATATTCTTAAAGTATCCTTGTTCTTGTTTTATAGATATACTCTCTTTTTATGTCTAAGAGAATTAAATGACAATTTTGTTTAGTTTTAAGTTTTTTGGTTTTTTTACATAATCTTTGTTTCCTCAGATTTACTTTCTTCTTGTTTTTTATTCATTGTTCATATTAGAGGCTTTCCTCAAATATCTGGTGATCCTTGACTGTCTACTCTTATTTATGAGAGGAGCACTAAAATCTGATGACTAGCTGCATGCAGGTATAGAAGGACTTGTTTACTGTGGCCCTCACTGATGAGTGACCCAGCACTGGGGAATTCCTAAGTCCACATTGCTGGCACTTTTCCTTTGGACTGTTGAGAGTCCCGAGAGAGGAAGATTTCCATTTCCTGCTTAGAGGTTCTGCTTCTCACCTAGAGGCTTTGAAGCAGTTGAGTGGGGGAAAAGACCAGGAATGCCATTCACTGTGTTAACATTCCCTAGTCTCCTTGTTTGGGGTTGGTATGGTCACCCTCAGCTATGCCTGGTGTCTCCTAGTCCAGTAACCTTGCTTTATCTTCTGCAAAGGAATTTCTAATTTTCTGAGTGGCAGAGCAACAGCTTCCTAGATTTGTAGAATAGGGGAGGATATTAGAAATCAGATTGATTCTAAATAGACTTTTAACCAGGCCTGATGTTTTTAGAAAGGACAATTTCAACACCCCCTATCATGCCCTCGCCTGCTCACCAGAAGTGCCATTTGTTGGGATTGCACCTACCTCTTTGTGTCTTTTTAGGGGT
Organism: Spilogale gracilis; assembly: GCA_004023965.1. Taxonomy (NCBI): domain Eukaryota; kingdom Metazoa; phylum Chordata; class Mammalia; order Carnivora; family Mephitidae; genus Spilogale; species Spilogale gracilis. The sequence continues at coordinate 37,918 of PITA01019015.1, read as the reverse complement.
TTATTTTTGCCCTTAAAAAATCTGGTACTGTTAGTGGGGTTTAAGGAGAAAGAACTAAATGCATGTGTTCAATCTATAGTCTTCAACTAAAATTGCTTTGTAATATTTAAGTCCTATTTGGCTTTTGTGTTAAACTAAATATAGAGGTACCATACCATAGATAAACCACTGGGATCCTTTTATGTTTATGTTAGAACCAAATTTTATAGAGTTGCACTGATTTATCAGATTCTCCCACACAGTTTTGCCCTTGTAAAATCTGAGCATTTTATTTCGCTGCTTTCCTACAGGGCAAACTTGTCCTCTCGCAGCAAGTTCTTCCCACCAGCACAGCATGCAATTTTTACCTTTGTCGCCCTTCTGCTGTATTCAGTTTGTGGCGCTAAACTTGGCAGTGGTTCTTGCAAAATTATATACACTATCTGTGTAGCATAGAGTGGGCAGTTATATGGCTGAATTGTGGAAAAAAGAGAAGAATGCTATTCTCTTTTGCTGTAATTCATGTTTTAAATGCCATTTCTCCCTAAGATGGACAAAATATTGGAATCAAGCATATTCCTGCAACCCAGTGTGGCATTTGGGTTCGAACCAGCAATGGAGGTCATTTTGCTTCACCAAATTATCCTGACTCTTATCCACCAAACAAGGAGTGTATCTACATTTTGGAAGGTATTGGACCAATTTCTGTCTTTTAATGGATGAATTTTAACTTTATGGTAAAACTAAATACATTGGTAAGATGCCCAGTTTAAGCCAGTTTGAACAAAATTTTAAACATGTATTTGAATTAAACTCTAGTAATTATAAATATTTCTGAATATTAAACACATTAACAAAATAATAGTTGAAATTTTATAGGAATTTTGAATCTCCTAAAATATACTTCAACCAGATGCATCAGTATATATGAGAAATTTCTCTAATAAGAAACAGAAAGAAAGAAAGAAAAAAGTAAGAAAGAAAGAGAAAAACTCAAACTTACTGGTATCTCTTATCATGCTTTATGCAAATTTATGTCCATAGTTACATTGGTTCTTGTCATTTCTTCTGTTTTCCTATTCATTGTATCTCATGAACTAGGTATTTGCTTTTCTAGTCTAATTTTCATCGATTAAGTACACCTAACTAACTTAAACAGCATATTTCAAAGGGAAAGATCACTGTAGTTCTGCAGAGCAGCATTGTTACTGTTGATATAAAGTATAACATGATTATGAATTTTATATATAACAGTCCTCATGATTCTCATCTGTGAAACAGTAACAGAGCAATCGCTTTGCTTTTCCTACTTGTGTCAAGACATTTATACTTTCTGTTGCCCTGATTTGCTTGCTTCTGTTTTCTAGCTGCTCCACGTCAAAGAATAGAGCTGACCTTTGATGAACATTATTATATAGAACCATCATTTGAATGTCGGTTTGACCACTTGGAAGTTCGAGATGGGCCATTTGGTTTCTCTCCACTTATAGATCGTTACTGTGGTGTGAAAAGCCCTCCACTAATTAGATCAACAGGGAGATTCATGTGGATTAAGTTTAGTTCTGATGAAGAACTTGAAGGACTGGGATTTCGAGCAAAATATTCATTTATTCCAGGTAATGAAGTTGTCTTTTTTTTCAGTTGGTCTCACTCTGGTTTTAGAATCTTGTGTCTAGAAAAGAGAGAATTTAGTCAAGTTAATCAAATCAAGGTTTTAAAGAAATTAGCAAGGCCAAAGGGAAATCCCTTTGTGAATAAATAAAACCAAAAATTGGAAATAGAACTGTATCACTTGAATTTTGAAGCATTTCATAGATGGTATCACAGTTTTCTTAGATTTCTTCATGTTTTATAATGTGTATCAAGGCTAAAAACTTCAAGATAAGTAAATTTTAAAAGATAATTCAGCAAATTGTCTTATTTTCATAATTCTTACCAAAAATTATTTTGGCAGGTTTTTTTTTCCATTTGAATGCTTGAATTAACCACTCATTTGAATTAGCAATCTCTAGAAAATATTGAGCAATAGGATAAGTACTGCTCTGCACTTGGAGGCAAAAGTCCTGGGTTTGAATCAGTTATGTTACCTGACAGCTGTTAAGACTATTCAGCACAGTTCCACCAGAGGGTTGCTATTGGTAAAATGGAGATACCTGATATATTACTTTCCTGAGGCTGCCTTAACCAACTACAAATTTAGCAGCTGAAAACAATAGAAATTTATTTTCAGAGTTCTGGAGTGCAAAAAACCCAGCAGGGCCACATTTCTTCTGGGAATTCTAGGAGAAAATCCATTGCTCACCTCTTGTAGCTCCTACTGACTTCCCCAGCATACCTGGATTTGTGACCACATCACTCCAGTCCCTGCCTCCATCTTCACATTGCCCTCTCAGAATCCTTAACTTAATCCCATCTGTTGTTTTGTAATACAAGATTCACTTTTTTTGGTTTATTTTACCATATAAAGTAATACAGGTTCTCAGGATTTGGATTAGGGTCTCCATTCAGCCCACTCTTCCTGTCTTACCCTGCCCTATAGTATGTACAAATGCTTTGACACCTGCAAAGCTTCTCTGGTGTAAAACCACGCATATCCCTAATTCGGAAACACGAAGATCTGTCTTCAAACAACTTATAGACTAACAAGATGAAAAAGTAATTTAGTGTATCAGTTATATCATCTCTTTGCTTTTATTTGTTTCCATGTAAGAAATTTGTGAATTAAAAAAAGTACATATCCAAAGGAAAATATCCATAATCTTACCATCCTATATATAAAGAACCACTGTTAACAATTTGGTGAATATCCCTTCAAATGTTTTTCTGTATCTCTTTATTTTGTTTTACATAAGTAACAGCACACATCTGTATTACCTGCTTTTTTGCCTGAAAATGTAATCAACTTTTTTTCTTGTCAGTAAACATTATGGGAGTTTTTAAGTGTTGTTTTAGTATTTATGTTCTCAGTGCTGAAAGGATAATATTTTAGGAAGTAAAGTTTATCTAAGACTGTTTTTTACAACAGTTTTATGTTCCTAGCAAAACTAAACAGAAAGTAAAAAGTTACTATATATATCTAGCCCCACACAAACACAGCTGCCTTCCAAAACTCCTGCCATCCTGCTCCAGAGCAGTACATTGGTTACAGTTGATGAGCCCCTACTGACACATCATCACCCCAAATCCGTAGTTTGCATTAGGGCTCACTGTTGGTTTGTGTGTTCTGTGTGTTTGGACAAGGGTATGATGATTTGTGTGTACTATTACAATATCATACCAACTATTTCCACTACCCTAAAAACCCTCTGTGCTCCACCTATCCATCCCTTCCCCTGACTCTTGGCAAGCAAGATCTTGCTGTCTCTGTAGTTTCGTCCTTTCAAGAATGTCATATGGTTAAAATCATACATTATGTAGCCTTTTCAGCCTGGCTTCTTTTACACAGTAATGTAAGTTTCCTCTGTGTTTTTTCCTGGTTTGACAGCTCATTTCTTTTTATATCCATTCCATTAAAAAGTATCTTGGTTGCTTGGTTGCTATCTAAAACTTGCTTCCAAGTTTTAGCAATTACAGATAAACTTGCTGTCACCATCCATATGCAGGTTTTTTCATGGACAAAGTAACTCATTTGGATAAATAACCAAGGAGCACAATTGCAGAGTCATGGTAAAATCTGTAGTTTTAGTTTTTGCTTAAGTGGATACTAGTAGTATATGTATATGTTGTAAATATTTTACTATAATAAAAATAAATTTTTAAAAATTAGTTATCAAAAAAACTTAAATTGAAAGTTTTTTTTTTTTTTTTTTTTTTAAAGATTTTATTTATTTATTTGACAGAGAGAAACACAGCGAGAGAGGGAACACAAGCAGAGGGACTGAGAGAGGAAAAAGCAGGCTTCCCACTGAGCAGGGAGCCCGATGTGGGGCTCGATCCTGGGTCTCCAGGATCATGACCTGAGCCGAAGGCAGTTGCTTAACCAACTGAGCCACCCAGGCGCCCCAAATTGAAAGTTTTAATAGGACCTATATACTCCAAATTGCCGGAACAAAAAAAATTGCTAGTATAAAATACCTCAGAATCTTTAAATAGCCTGGAAAACCTATTTCAATATATAGTTTGTTGTATTTAACTGGATGTTCAATTCTTGTTAAAATTTTTTTCCAGATACTTTCTGCATAGTTTTTATATTAAAAAAAGAGGGGAACTCTCAGAGACTTTCCTATTTTAACTTAATAAGCTAAACCCAACCATGCCGAAAGGGAACAACATTTTAACTCTTTTGCAGAGAAATGTCAAAGACAAATTTAATTAAACAGCAGTGGAGTAAAGTCATAGGGGCTACCTGCCAAATGAATCAGAATTTCTTCATGTGTGGATGGTTATTCTAGGAGGTTGTCGTTATTACATTAAAATTTCCAGGGGCACCTGGGTGGCTCAGTTGGTTAAGCGACTGCCTTCGGCTCAGGTCATGATCCCGGAGACCCGGGATCGAGCCCCACATCAGGCTTCCTGCTTCGGCAGGAAGCCTGCTTCTCCCTCTCTCAGTCTCTCTGCTTGTGTTCCCTCTCTGGCTGTGTTTCTCTCTGTCAAATACATAAATAAAATCTTTAAAAAAAAAAAATTTCCAGAATTATCCCGGTTACTTCCAGGTAGTAGCAATTCTTTAAGGGTCCTCTATCCTCAACAGATAGCACCAGTAACTTAGAGAATTTCATTTAAAATATAGTAATTTCTGTGCGTCTGGGTGGCTGAGTGGGTTAAAGCCTCTGCCTTCAGCTCAGGTCATGATCTCAGGGTCCTGGGATCAAGACCCGCATTAGGTTCTCTGCTTGGCTTCCTCCTCTCTCTACCTGCCTCTCCGCCTGCTTGTGATCTCTCTCTCTGTGTCAAATAAATAAAATCTTAAAAAAAAATACATTCTATAAAAAAATAATAATATAAAATAAAATAAAATATACTAATTTCTTGGGGTGCCTGGATGGCTTAGTCAATTAAGTGTCCGACTCTTGATTTCTGCTAAGGTCATGATCTCAATCATGAGTTCAAGCCCCACATCGGGCTCCACACACATCATGGAGTCTGCTTGAGATTCTCTCCCTCTGCCTCAGGCACACGTGTGTGCTCTCTCTCTCTAAAATCAATAAGTAAATAAAGTCTTTACAATATACTAACTTCTCGTTATTAGTGGTAGTCTGCTTCTAGATTTACTGATCCTTAGGCAAAATTTGTAAGTATGACTTGAAATAACTAAACACAGCCGTAATTAGCCAATTATGCATTACCCATTTATTTTGATTTGGGGTAGAGTTAAGATTTATTTATTTATTTATTTGACAGCGAGAGAGGGAACACAAGCAGAAGGGGAGTGGGAGAAGGAAAAAGAAACAGGTTTCCCACTGAGCAGGGAGCCCAATGCAGGGCTGATCTCAGGACTCTGGGATCATGACCTGAGCCCAAGGCAGACAAGCTTAACTGGCTGAGCCACCTAGGCTCCCCTACCCATTTATTTTGATATTTTTCCTTTTAGTGGTTAAACCGTGGACTCCTCACCTACATTATAAAGGTAGTATGGTAAGGTAAGAAAAATTATCTGGAGAATTGTAATCTAGTCCTGACTTTGCTATTATAAATATGGTATAAGAAAATCATAATCTCTCTCATTCAATTTCCTCATCTTCAAGGTGGAATATTACAGTTTTTCTGATATTGCTATAATTAGCATGATACTAAGCATAATGCACATAGAAACTCTGTAGTACTATAAAATGTAAATGTAAGGTAATATAGTCTAGAAATCCTAAGTGTTTTATTATAATTTGTCTGTATTTTAACCATAATCCATATGAAGTTGCTCTCATGATAAATTAAAAGAAAAAGAGCTACTTTTCTTCAAGTTAGAATCTTTATGTATTAAAAACCTGATGTTTAATATTTAAAAACAGTATTAAGTTAAGAGCATTGTTTTTTGTCTTTTTTTTTTTCAGGTAGTTAAACTAGTTTACAAAGGTCTGATTCATATATAAGATTTTTTAACATCTTTTTGACACTAAAACATCATTATTTCAGTTAATTGATTTGGTTCATAAAAGTCAAATACCTGAGCAATTTACTAAAATCATTTATTTTGATATGCAGTATGGTTCTTGGTCTTCTATGAAGTACTGTATTACCGGACAGAATATCCTTTATTCCTTTATTTCACACATTTTTTCCCTGCCACTTTGAAAGCACTGCTCACTAGCTACTACGTGTGTGTGTGTGTGTGTGTGTGTGTGTGTGTGTGTGTGTTGAATTACAAATAACATAAAACTCACCACTTTAATCCTTTTTAAATGTGTAAGTACATTACAATGTTGTGTAATCGTCACCACCATCCATTTCCAGAACTTTTTTGGTAACACAAGCTGAAACCTTGTGTCCATTAAATACGAACTGCCCATTCCCTCTTTCCTCCAGCTTCTGGTACTTACTGTCTGTGTGAATTTGACTAATCTAGGAACCTCAATAAATGAAATCATACAATATTAATAGTTGTCCTTTAGTATCTCGCTTATGTCACTTAGTATAATGTTTCAGGGTTTATCCATGTTGTAGCATATATCAGAATCTTATTTCTTTGTTAGGCTGAAAAATATTCCATTGTGTTGTGTATACTGCATAATATTTATTCATCCATCCATTAATGGACTAGCTATTGCTATTGACAGAGGGTTGCAAGTTTTCTGGTGGCACAAATAAGTTATTCATGATGGGATCAAAAGTATAAACATTACCGTTTTCAAAAACATTTTTCCTATAAATAAGCATCTAAACATGCCCTGAGGGGAGAAAAATAAACAGTGCTCTGTAATCTATACCTGTGAAAGCTTTCTCTTGCTTTGCTATTAAGTGAAGGATTAGACATAACTTAAGATATGAAACCTTAATGTAACTCTAAACTATCTCAATGCCAATTACCTTCTTCTTTTTTCTATTACAGATCCAGACTTTACTTACTTAGGAGGTATTTTAAATCCCATCCCAGGTTTAGTATATCACCTCTTTTTCCTCATGGCATTTTTTAATCAGTCTTATTTTTCCTTTGAACATCATTCATCTATTCTTTCTAGATTGCCAGTTTGAGCTCTCAGGAGCTGATGGAATAGTGCGTTCTAGTCAGGTAGAACAAGAAGAAAAAACAAAACCTGGCCAAGCAGTTGATTGCATATGGACAATTAAAGCTACTCCAAAAGCCAAGGTATTATTATGCATAGAGTCTCTTTAGAGAAGAACATAATAAGACATTGATTAGCATAATGTATTGTTTTGATTCATGCAGATACTTACTGTTATAAAACTGATAAATTGCAACTTTTAAAAAATTGATTGTGTTTCCATCAGATTGGCCACCTAAAATGTCAGTATTGTTATAGTTAAGTAAACCTCAATATAGTTCAGGAGGATCACACAAACATGAGATTCTTAAAATCTTTGTATTCCTAAATCAGGGGTGCTAGTATTGATCCACTTGATCATTGATTCCTAAAAAACTTTATGAGGAGGCAAAATAGACCACAGAAAGATGGAGTATCTTGTCAGAGTTCCCAGAGTTGGTCATGGTAGTGTCTAAACCAAAACACAAGTATAGTGAGTCTTGCTTCTGTGTTCTTTCCATGCTGTCCTCTGCTAGTGATGTGGAGCTTTTATTGGAAAGCACTGCAGGGAAGGATGTTTTTAAATAACTCTGACAGATTGAGATTGGTTACTGACTACTTTAGCTTTTTGCTCTTAATTTATACTTCTAGGAATATTCACAGTGAAAATTATATTTAATGTGGATATATGTGAAAAGAGAAAGTGAGGCTAAGAGAACAAATTAAAGAATTAAAAAAATTAAATTTAGAGTTATGGTAATAGGATAGATTAGATAACATGGAAACCTGACCATTACAAAACACCTTGGAAACATTGGGTATATAAATAGATAAGATTTTAAAAACATAGGTAAGATTTCTTTTTAAAAAAAAGGTCATTTTATGGACTAGAAATGAAGAGAGAGAAATATAAACCAGAGCAATAAACTGAAAACTGAAATTGATGGTACAAATACCTCTTGCTGATTTCAGTACCCTCTAGCTACTCACTGGTAGACCTGCCGGGAAGCTTGGTGTTACTAACCACAGTGAGAGAGAAAAGGCCTGGGGTTTATGTGACCTTTATGAGATCCCTCACATAAAACTGGAACCCTTAAAAAAGAACTATAATTGCTGTAAAATGGTAGGTTAGAAACCTCTTCCACAAACACAGGTTGACAGTGAAGCAACTTATCTTTCTGGGCTCAGTCTCAGGATGAGGCTGGGGTCTCCCCTAAAACTTTTACCTGGAAATCTGTTCTTACTAGTATTGGGGATGTATGTAATTTACATTCCAATGCCAATCCAGGAACCAGTTAGTCTAAAAATTAACAAAATGGTCCTGGCCTCAAAAAGCTTTGAAGACACCTAGAGAAAATAAATACAGAATAACTACAGAAGGACGCCTGAGTGGCTCAGTCAGTTAAGCATCTGCCTTTGGCTCAGGTCATGATCCCAGGGTCCTGAGATCAAGCCCCACATCAGGCTCCCTGCTCAGCAGGAAGGCTGCTTCTCCCTCTCCGTCTCCCTCTGCTGCTCCCCCTACTTGTGCGCTTGCTCTCTTTCTCTCTCTCTCTCTCTCTCTCTCACACACACACGCATGCACGCACGCACAAATAAATCTTCAAAATAACCACAGAGGCTATAGGATTGCCATCAGTAAAACACTGCTGAAGGTAAGCTTACAACCCCAAATTAGAAAACATAAAGAAACAACCCATCATGAGTGAATTAGTAGACATAACAGCAAGAAGTTTCTTAGATGCCTAAGAGTTGTGTTTTAAGTATCTTACAAGAAGGAATCAAAAAGATGAAAAAGGAAAATGACCGGGTATACTTTATTTTTTTTTCAGGTATACTTTAAAAATAACCAAGTAGAACTTCCTCAAGTAAAAGGTGTAGTTATTAAAGGATACATCTGAGAAAATTACCCAGAATGTAGCTGAGGGTGTTGGGGAGGGGTAGTGACAGTTTAGTGAGAAAAAAAGCATTGATACAGAGTGACTCCCAAAGCAAGAAAAAAGTTTATATTGACACCTCGCTACATTGGCCACCACAGACAATGAGAAAATCTTTAAAAGAACTAGAGAAAAAAGAGAGCTATGAAAATCATTAGTAACAAAATAGGAGCCAGGAGATAATAGAGTAATGTCTTCAAAGTGCTACCAAAAAAAAAAAAAAAATGAATAACTGCCAATCTAAAATTCAGTATTCAACTATCATTTCAGAATGTGGGTAAAAATAAATAAATAAAAAGAATGTGAGCAAACTTAAGCTATTTCTGAGCAAAAATAATAAATGGACAAAATGCTACATTTAAAATCCAAGTATATTCTGTTTTAGGATAACCATGGGAAATTTTGAAAATAAGAAAACTAAAGAAATAACAAACACATACCAAAAGAGATCTGCAATAGCTATTAAAATAGAAATCAAGACTGTCACCAATTCAAAAGGAAGATATAATTTTTGATTGTATATATTAATATGGCCTCAAATTATACAGAATTGACAGGTGCCAGGGAAAATTGACAGATCAACAATTATAGTGGGTAAATAATTTCATCTCTCCATAATTAATCAAGCATACAGAAAAAGTAGTAAGACTCAGATTCAAACAACACAGTATGCCTGATGAGACATGTTATCTTACTCCCAACATCCAGAAAGTAAGCATTCTCCACGAGCATGTGTGAAACATTTATAAAATCTGATCTGTACGCTAGACTTAAAAACAGAAGTCTGGAATACATACCAGTGCTTCATATTTTGCAGGGCATCCTCTGACAAAAATACAATTAAATCAGGAACCAGCAGCCAAAAGATAACTTTAAAATCCATATGTTTGATAATTTAATAATATACCATTTAGTAATTAATAGGTCACAGAAGAAATCAGTATGGAAATGTAAACACACTTAAAACTGAATAAAATTGAAAATATCAGGATGTATGGGATATAGCTAAAAGTATTATAAGGGAGTTTTTATAAATGCTTCTTTTAGAAGAAGAAAAAGATTTCAGTTCAATGAGTAAGTTTCAACTCAAGAGAATGACCAAAGAAATCCAAAGAAAGGGTAATAGTGAAAGCAGAAACAAATTACATTTTAAAAGGAATCAACAAAGCCAAAAGCTGGCCCTTTAGTAAAAGATAACTATAGCTATACCTCTGCCAGGATTGATTTAGTCAGAAAGACCTAAATAATATTTAGAAATGGAAAAGGTAATAGAGATGCCTGGGTGGCTCAGTCGGTTCAGCAGCTCTCTTTGGCTCAGGTCATGATCCCAGGGTCCTAGGGTCCTGGGATTGAGCCCCGGTTGGGGTCCTGGTCCAATTCCCTGCTGATCAGGGAGTTTGCTTCTCCCATTCCCTCTCCCTCTGACTCTCCACTTGCTCGTGCTCCCTCTCTCTCTTTGTCTCAAATAAACAAGTAAAATCTAAAAAAAAAAAAGAAAATATCATAAATCAACTCTAACAGAGACTTAAAGACTCTTACATGACAAATTATGAAGAAAACCTGAACAAAAGAAAAAAACCTGCAGTTTTTTCAATACATAAATAACAAAAGGAAAAAAGCAGCACTGAAACATAGATTGAAAGAAATGTAAAGTGAGCGGCGCCTGGGTGGCTCAGAGGGTTGAGCCTCTGCCTTTGGCTCAGGTCGTGATTTCAGGGTCCTGGGATCAAGTCCCACATTGGGCTCTCTGCTCGGCAGAGAGCCTGCTCCCCCCTTCTCTGCCTGGCTCTCTGCCTCTTTGTGATCTCCCTCTCTGTCAAATAAATAAACAAAATCTTTAGGAAAAAAAAGAAAGAAATGTAAAGTGAAATGAACTTTTGCATTGAAAGTATAAAAGTAGGAAACATTATAAGAACACTGGTATTTGATATTTGATATGAAGAAATTCTTTGGCTTGATAATAGAACTAACTGATCACATTTTTTTTTTTAAGGACTTTATTTATTTGACAGAAACACAGCTAGAGAGGGAACACAAGCAGAGGGACTGAGAGAGGGAGAAGCAGGCTTCCCGCTGAGCAGAAAACCCAATGTGGGGCTCGATTCCGGGTCTCCGGGATCATGACCTGAGCCGAAGGCAGTCGCTTAACCAACTGATCCGCCCAGGCGCCCCTGATCATGTTTTTAAGTGGTCTTTAGCAATACACATAGAACTGTTGACATGTTGAATTTTCTCTGGGGTTAGTTTCAGTGTGTGAGAGGCAGGTGTGGGAGGTGCATAGTTCAAGCAAGAGTGGCTGAATTAACGGGTAATGCTAGGGGGTGGGACAGGCGTTTGTGATACTATTTTGTCTGCTTGTGTACATTTGAAATTTTCTGTAATCAAAGTGTTTTAAACTGTAAGAATACTAAGAGCAATTTTTTGCTGATGAAATTGGAAACAATTTAATGGACAGTTTCCTGAAAGACATAATGTATATGTATGCATACCTATTTACATTTATATAAAATTTATAAAAACTAAATCAGAGAAATAGAAAATTGGAATAAATCTTACCAAATTAACAAAATCGATTCTGTACTTAAAATATGTAAACAGAAAAATCAGTCAAATTGGATTTTACCAGATACTCAAGGAACATGTTATATAAATGGTTTCAGAAAATTGATAAAAGGAAAGAAGAATATTCCCCAGCCTATTCTATCAGAACTAAACAGTGTGCAGAGTTATAAACCAGGATTATTTGTAAAATGGAGGGGAGGAGACCCAAAAAACTAAGCAATAACAAACTAAACCTAGTAAAAAAAAATTTGGAAATCATGACCTAGAAATTCTTATGCAGTTTAATATTAGAAAATTGAATGATACAGTTTCCCATATTAACAGATTAAAGGAGAAAATCCAGATATATCAGTAGATGCAGAAAAAAGTAATCCATGAAACTTAAAACCTGTTGATAAAAATCTCTCAGTTAATTGCAACATAGAAAATGCATTTTAATCATGATGAATAGTATCTACTAAAACCCTAATTCAAACATTGTAATTAATGGTAAAACCTTAAAAGCATTTCCTTTTAAGCTCAGGACAAGTCAAAGATGTCTGTTGTCAATGTTTTGTTTGGTGTTCTGAAATCCTGGTCAGTGCAACAAAATGAGACAAAGAAAAAAGTTCATCACTTGTAAAGATCAGTTGCTTTTCTTTATATTACCCCCAAAAGCAGTTGGAAAATGAAACTTCTTAAACACTGTTTACAGTAAGAACAAATGAGAAGGTACCAGGAAACAAATTTTAAAATTATATTGAAATGTATAAAAGAAAGCCTACAGAAATAGGGAGGGAGAGAGAGAAAGAGATCATTTGAATGGATGGGAAGATTCAATACTACAAAATGTTCATTGTTCTCTAATTTATCAATTTAAAATAATTCCAGTCCAAATCCCAAGAGGGCTTTCTTAGGGAAGATGGCAAGCTAATTCCAGAATTCACATAGAAGAAGAAAGTGTTTGCACGAAGCACAACCATTTTGAATAAAAAACGTGGGGACACTTACCCTTCAAAGTAAAGTTGTGGTAGTTGGCTAGAATGCAGTTGTCTGGGATATACAGACTAATAAGATTGAATAAAATATCTAAAGGTAAAACTATACATGTATTGTGGTTGCCATGGGGGAAGTGGGTAAAGAGATAGGTGAAGTAGATAAAGGGAATTAAGAGGCATGGTCTTCAAGTTATAAGTAAGTCACAGGCATGAAAAGGACAACACAGGGAGTATAGTCAGTAATACGGTGATAATGTTGTTTGGTCCATTAACCGGGGGGAGCACCGAGGAATGTATAGTATTATTGAACCACTGTTGTACTCCTGAAACTAATAGAACACTATATGTGAACTATATTTCAATTTTCTTAAGTAAAAAATAAAAAGTACACATGTATGGAAGCTTGGTGTATAACAAATGTACAGGTACATGCTGGAAATACTACCAGTTCAGTACCAGACCACAATAAAGCAACTATTGCAATAAAGTGAGTCAAATGAATTTTTTGGTTTCTGAGTGCATACAGAAGTTACATTTACACTGTACTGTAGTCCGTCATGTGCAATAATAGCATAACTAAACAATGTACATCCCTTAATTCAGAAATGCTTTATTGCTCATAATTGCTAATGAGCACCTAAGCTTTCAGCAAATCATTTAATCTTTTTGCTGCCTCAGCGTAGATGGCTGCTGACAGATTAGGTGGTGGCTGCTGAAGGCTGGGGTCACTGTGTCTTCAAATAAGACAGTAATCAAGTTTTCTGCATCGATGGACTCTTCTTTCACCGATGACTTCTCTGCAGAATACAGTGCTGTTTGGTAGCATTTTACCCACAGCTTCTCTTAAAAGGAGTCAGTCCCCTCAAACCCTGCTGCTTTATCAACTATGTTCATGGAATCTTCTGAATCCTCTGTTGTCATTTCAACAGTCTTCCCACCATCTTCACCACGAGTAGATTCCATCTGAAGAAACCACTTTCTTCCCTCATCCATGAGAAACTCCTCATCTGTTAGTGTTTTATCGTTGCAATTCACATATAATAATTTCAAAGTTTGAAGTAATGTGAGAATTACCAAATGTGACCCGGAGACACAAAATGAGCAAATGCTGTTGGAAAAATGGCACTGATAGGCTTGCTTGACACAGGATTGCCACCGACTTTCAGTATGTAAAAAATGCAGTATCTGAGAAGCATAAAAACCAAGGTATGCCTGTATTTTTATGGAAAGGCCACTGAGAACAATGGACTGGAACACTACTTGCATACTCAAACACCAGTGACTTCTTTTGTATATTTATAAGTGTATTTTTCTGAAACAACATCCATTAACTACTTTATCCCATTTGGAGTATTCACCTGTCAGGGTGGTCTTTAACATTTTTTCCTTTAAATTTCTAAAATCATCCATTTACCCATCTGGTTTAACAGTTTTGAAAATTTGATCCAGTTCCCATGTCAACTGTGTATAATGTTTTGAGCTTTTTCAGTTTTTAAAAATTTAGTTATTAAAAGTTACATTCTCTTGGAGTGTCTGGGTAGTTCAGTCAATTAAATGTCTGCCTTCAACACAGGTCATGATCCTGGGGTCCTGGGATGAGCCCAGTGTTCGGCTCCCTGCTCAGTGGAGAGCCTGCTTTTTCCTCTCCCTCTGTCCCTCTCCCTACCTAAGCTCTCTCTCTGTCAAATAAATAAAGTCTTTTTTAAAAAAGTTACATTCTCCAATATTCAATATTTAAAATAACATTTGTAATGTTACCCACCTCCTCTTGGCAAAGAAAGTTAACATCTCTTGCCAATATCATTACCGACCTACCCCCGTCAAAGAAAGCAAGATCTGAGAAATCCTATTTAATTTCTTAAGCCCTTAGATAATTAAATACTGTCAAATGAAAAAGTAAAAACTATAGAGTATTACAGGTATAGAGGAAATCTATGTTCCCATTCTTACATACTCTACTGTGAGTTTGAGTTTTATAATTCCTATATACAGTTTTATATCTTCATATTTATGTATTATAAAAATATACACTGTTCTTTTAAAATTTTATAACAGGGGCGCCTGGGCGGCTCAGTTGATTAAGCGACTGCCTTCAGCTCAGGTCATGATCCTGGAGACCCGGGATCGAGCCCCACATCGGGCTCCCTGCTCGGCGGGAAGCCTGCTTCTCCCTCTCACTCCCCCTGCTTGTGTTCCCTCTCTGGCTGTGTTTCTCTCTGTCAAATAAATAAAATCTTAAAAAATAAAATAAAATTTTATAATAGTTGTAGAAATCAGCATCCCTTCTCCTAGACATTTAATTTGCTTTCACTTTTTTTAAGATTTGTTTATTTGGCAGGGAGGGGCAGAGGGAGAGAACTTCAAGCAGACTCCCCACTGACTGCTGAGCCCAGAACCCTGAGATCATGACCTGAGCCGAAATCAAGAGTCGGTTTGCTCAGCTAACTGAGCCATCCAGGTGCCCTACTTTGACATTTTAATAATATATTAAATAAGGCTGCTGTAACCGTTTCTGTGTTTTCATTATGTCCATCTATAATTATTTCGTTTGGTTATATATCTAGAGGTGCAGTTCTTGTGTTGTAGGATGTGACCATTTTCGGCTTTACCAGAGCATGCCAAAAGGCTTTCCAAAGTGTTTTACCCTGTTAGAGCAAGGTAAGAGCATCTTCATTACTCAGTCCTTGCTGACCCTTGGTCGCATCAGGGCACTCAGTCATGTCAAGTAACTTGCAGTAAAATTGCTTGACAGGCACAGTCTTGTGACAACCACCATAATCAAGAACACTTCCTTCACCCCAAGGAAATTATCTCCTGCTATTCCTTTGCAGTCAAAGCCCATGTTCCATCTTCATTATTTTATTTTATTTGTCAGAGAAAGAACACAAGCAGAGGGAGAAGCAGGTTCCCTGCTGGGAAATTATCCTAATGTGGGACTTGATCCGAGGACGCCGGGATCGTGACGTGAGCCAAAGGCAGAGGCTCAACGGACTGAGCCTCCCAGACACTTTCTTCAGTCTTGATCCCTGGCAACTAATGATCTCTTTTTCTATAGTTTTACCATTTCCAAAACTTCATATAACTAGAATCACACAGTTTGTGTGAGTCTGAATTCTTTCATTCAGTATGATGCATTTGAGATTCCTTACTGTATGTACCAATTAGCTTATCCCTTTTATTGCTCAACAGATTTTATTGGATGGATATACTGTTTACTCTTAACAGCTGAAGAACATTTGGACTGTTTTGGTTATTATTGATAAAACTGCCATAAACATTATAGGTTTTGTGTAAACATTTTTCATTTTTCTGGATATCCATCCCTGAGACTGCTGATGCACAGGGTAGCTTTGTAAGGAACCACCAAGCTGCTTGCCCAAGTAGTTACATTGTCTTGCATTTCCACAAGGAGTGTTGTCAGATTTTCAATTGCTCTACATAGTTCTTTGCCCTTGGTATTATCAGCTTTTAACTGGCAGTTTTGTAATGTCTAAATCTTTGGTGAAGAATCTGCTATGCCCATTTTAAGATTGGATAGTTTTCTTACTGTTGAGTTTTGAGTTCTGGATTAAAGAAGTGTTTTGGCAAGTGATTTACAAACATTTTCTCCCAGTTGGTGGCTTTTCTTTTTACTCAACAAGTCTTTCACTCAGAAAAGGTTTAATTATTTTTTAAAGATTTTATTTATTTGATAGAGAGATCACAAGTAGGCCGAGAGGTAGGCAGAGAGAGAGGAGGAAGCAGGCTCCCTGTTGAGCAGAGAGCCCGACACAGGCCTCCATCCCAGAAGGCAGAGGCTTAGCCCACTGAGCCACCCAGGCACCTGAAAAAGTTTAATTTTAATGAAGTCAAATTGTAAGGTTTTTTTTAATGAATTTTCCTTTGATGTATCCTAAGAGCTCTCTGACTCAAAGTCATAAGGATTTGTTCCTATATTTCCTTCTGAAACTTATAATTTTATTTTTATGACCCATTTTGAGTTACTTTTTATATAAGGTACTAGATATAGCTCAAGGTTACTCCCTTCCTTTATTCCTTCCTTCCCTAACTTTTCTTTTTTTAGTCTGTTTGTAATGGTGACTTACATTGATTCTTCAAAATTTAAACCAGCCTTGTATTCTTAGGATAAACCATATTTGGTTGTGATTATATATAAGTATGATACTTTTTATATGTTTCTGATTTTCTGCCTAATGATTCTGATACCACTTCCAACTCTGGGGTTTTCCCCTACACCACAAAGCAGTTCTCAGATGCCATCTGGGTGTCCTACAATCCAGCTCAGTTTTGACACCATCCACCTGGAGCTGGCATCAGATTCTAAGAATTAGGGGCTCAGTCTCACCAGTCTGGACCAGCACTTTAGATTCCAGTCTCATGTCCAGATTGTCACCTTTACTTCTGACCAACTGGCAAGAAATCAGGTTCCTAGGAGCCCCACCTTGTGTTTGATTAATTTGCTAGAGAGGCTTAGGGAACTCAGGAAACCAGTTTACTTAAATTACCAGTTAATTATAGAGCATATTAAAGGATAAGATTCAACAACCATATGAAAAGACAGATGAGGTCGTGAACAAAGGCGCTTCTGTCCCCTTGGAGTGTGGGGCCTGGCACAATGGCATATGGAAACATTCTGATTCACCAACTTGGAAGCTCTTCAAACCTTATCCTTCTGAGTTTTTGTGGAGGCTTTACTACATAGGCCTGGCTGATTAAATCCTTGGCATTGGTGATGGGTTTAACCTTCACCCTGCCCCTCCCCCCTCTCCAGAATCACAGTGTAACTGGAAGTTTAAACCCTCAGCTCATAGTTTCCCTTAGTAACTATCCCCCATCCTTGTGAGATTTCCAAAAGATGACCTCATTAACATAAACTCATTTGTCGTTGAAAGGGACTTGTGATGATTAACAGGATACCCATTTCAACTGCGTGTCTGGAATGCTTTCAGGAGTTGGGGACAAGGGAGCAAATATAACAAAGATGTTCCTGTTGCTCTGATTGCTCAGGAAATTGCAAGGGTTTGAGGACGTCTGCGCCAGAAACAAAGGCCAAATATATATATATATTTATTATTACTATTATCATTATAAATCACAGGAATATTGATGGGTAGTTTCCTTATGTCTTTGGTGGTGTGAGGGTTATGCTGGTCGTGAGAGTTTAGAAGGGTACCATCTTCCTGGAAGAAGTTGTGAAGAATTGGCCTAATTTTTTCCTTACGTGGTTAGTATAATTTGCCCATGAATTCCACTAGGCCTGGAGATTTTTTTGTAAGGTTTTTAATTATGAATTAATTATTTTTGATAGATGGCCATTCAGGTTACATATTGTTAGAAGTGTTTGGGCATTTTGTTCGTTTTAGGGAATTTGTCCATCTCATCTGAGTCATCTGATTTGGGGTCATAGAGCTGTTCACTGTATATTTATATTTTTTTAATTCTTGCTTACACCCAACATGGGACTCAAACTTAAAACCCCAAGATCAAAGAGTTATATGCCTCGTTGACTGAGTCAGCCCAGGCCCCTTTCTGTTATTCTTAATGTTGGTAAGTCTATGGTGATACCTTCTTTATTGTTGGTTTATATTTATCCAGATGTTTACCATTTCTGTTTCCTTTCATTCATGAAGTTCCAAGATTCATTCTAGTATCCTTTCTCCTTTATCTAAGGAACTTGCTTTGGCATTTCTTTTATAGCAGGTCTGTAGACAACAAATTCTCTAAGTCTCTTAAGTCTTCACCAGGGTGTGTACTTATTTTGCCCTCATTCCTGAAAGAATATGTTTGCTGGATATAAAATTCTGATGTTCACAAGTTCTTTTTTTTTAGCACTTAAAATTTTTGATGCACTGTCTTTGGCTTTGATGATTTCTGAAGAGCAGTCCATACTCAAATCATTTGCTTCTACAAAATGCATCATTTTTCTCTGTCAGATCTTAAGACTTTAAATCTCTGATTTTAAGTAGTTTGATTTTTATGTGTGTAGACCATGTTTTTTGTTTGCGTTTATCCTGTTTGCTGTTTGCTCAGCTTTTTGAATCTGTAAAGTTTTGTCCTTCACCAAACTTGGGACATTTTTAGCAATTATGTCTTCAAATATTTTTTTCTGTAGCAACCTCTTCTCTTTCTGAGACTTAAGTGACACTTTGGAAATAATCCCACAGGTACTTGAGGCTGTATTCATTTGTCCTCAGTCTCTTTCTTCTCAGTATCTCATCTTATATAGGTTCTTCTGTGTCATCGTCCAGTTTACTGACTTACCTCTATCATCCCCATTCTCATCTTGGGCCCACAGAGTGCATTTTTTAAAAATTTTGGATATTTTTCATTTTCAGTTCTAAAGTTGACACTTCCATATTAGATAGTGTCTCCTGAGTCATCTTCCAGTTTACTGACTTAATGTCTGTCATCCTCATTCTCCTCTTGGGCCTATTGAGTGATTTTTTTTTTTTTAATTTCGGATATTTTTCATGTTTAGTTCTAAAGTTTCCATTTGGTTCTTTTTCATAATCTCTATTTCTCTGTTGTGATCTTTCTACCCCTTTAGTGTTTGCCTTTACCTCACGGAGCATATTTATATTGTTGCTTTAGAGTCTTTGACAATTCTGGGGTGCCTGGGTGACTCAGTCAGTTAAGCATCCAACTCTTAATTTCAACTCAGGTCATGATCTCAGGGTCATGAGATTGAGCCCTGCATCTGGCTCCATGCTGAGCATAGCCTGCTTAAGAGTGTCTCTCATGTGTGCATTCTCTCTCTCTTAGAAAAAAAAATCTTTAAAGTCTGTGACAGTTTCCAATATCTGGGTCCTCTTAGGGCTGGGCTCTCTTGACTTCTTTCATTTGTTCTGAAATCACATTTCCTTGTTCTTTTTATGTTCCTTGTTCTTTATATGTGAGTAATTTTTTTGTTACGTCCTGGAAAGCTTGAATATAACACTGTGAGACTCTGTGTCCTGTTAAAAATACCTGGAAAATGTTGATTTTTGTTATTCATTTTATTTTTGTCAGACAATCTACCCAATGAGATTCAGATTGCTTGCACCTTTTTACTTTATGTAGGTGGTAGTACCAGTGTTGGCTGTCTTCGTGGTCTTTACTGGGCTGTGTTGGCTTGCCCAGGGCAGGCCACGCAGGGACTTGGACAGAGGCTTGTACTGTAATTTCATTCTTGACACCTTTGTCATGTTTCTTTAGTTCTGTTTCATGAATACACAGCTTAGGGGTCAGGTCAGCCAGAATTAGTGCTTTTTCTTTAGCTCCCTCTTCCCTAAGAGTTTTTTCAGTCTCTAGATAGCATGGTTTCCTTTTCCCATTTCCTCTGGTGGCCAGAAAGATAAATTTTCTTCAGTTTCTGCCTCCTAACCTGTTGTTGAGTTTTGAGTGACTAAGAGGGTGGGGGGATAATGGGGATTCCCTCCATAATCCCCCGACAGGCTGACCTTTTCTCAGTTCCGTCAGCTAAAGAGATGGGATTTCTCTTGGGGTTTTAGTCGCTCCTGTAGCTGCTGCATCTAGATCCATGACTGATGCTGACCTTGGGCAGAGCTTGTAGAGTGAGAAAAACAAACCAGAAGTCCTTGCTTCACTCCACTGCTCAGCTGGGAACGAGCCTTTCTCTGTCTTCTGGCTGCAGCGCTTTCTCTGAGTTCCATGAATATCAGCCCAGGAGACCAGGAAAAAACTGAACCTCACTGGCTTTAAGCATTCTTCAAGTTTTGACTTCCCACCTACGCCCACCTTTTACTTTCCAGAATCCTCATGTAGTTGCTTTTCATATTTTATCCTCAGTTTTTAGTTGTAATGAGAGAAATAAGCCATACTGTGTTTTATCCTGGCTGGTTCTCAAAGTCAAATTTATTTTATGTAATAAAATTGATTATCTCTCTGGTTTATACTTTGTGTCTTCTGTGTTTGTTTTTAAAGATTTTATTTATTTGACAGATCACAAGTAGGCAGAGAGGCCTTCCTCTAGAGGAGGAAGCAGGCTCCCTGCTGAGCAGAGAGCCCGATGGGCCTTGATCCCAGGACCCTGAGATCATGACCTGAGCTGAAGGCAGAGGCTTTAACCCACTGAGCCACCCAGGCGCCCCTTCTGTGTTTACTTTTCATAAACTTTCCTAACCAAAGGTCATAGAACTACACTTTTATATTTCTTAACTGTGTGCATTAGTTTTTACATTTAAGAGTTGATTTTATGTCCACTGTAAGACAGGGAGCTAATGTCAGAGAGTCTATTGCAGTGCCAGTTATCCTGTGTCTCGTTTTGATCTGTAATGCTATGCAGGTGTACCTCCTTTTATTGTGCTTCACAAATACTGCATGTTTACAAATTAAAGATTCAAGACCTGAGTGGAGGAAGTATCTGCAGATGTGGAAACAGCAAGAGAACTAGAATTAGAAGTGGAGCCTGGAGATGGGACTGAGTTAATGCAGTCTCATGATCAAACTTGAACTGATGAGGAGTTGCTCCTTTTTTGTTTTAATTTGGGGTTAGGATGGATTTATTTTTTTATTTAAATTCAATTAACATATAATGTATTATTAGTTTCAGACTTAGAGGTCAGTGATTCATCAGTCTTCTATAATGCCCAGTGCTAATTATATCATGTGAGAGTTGCTCCTTTTGAAAAGCAAGCGAATTCTTCAGGTGGAGTCTACTCCTGGTGAAGATGGAAGGAAGACTGTTGAAATGACAACAGAGGATTCAGAAGATTACATGAACATAGTTGATAAAGCAGCAGCAGCAGATTTTAAGAGGATTGACTCCATTTTAAAAGAAGTTCTACTGTCGTATATATATATACACACACACACACATAATGGGGTATTTACCCAGCCATCAAAAAAAATGAAATCTTGCCATTTGTAATGATGTGGATGGAACTAGAGGGTATTATGCTAAGCGAAATAAGTCAGAGAAGGACAATTATATGATCTCACTCATGTGGAATATAAGGAACAAGACAGAATCATAGAGAAAGGGAGAGGGAAATGAAATCAGATGAAACCAGAGAGGAAGACAAACCATAAGAGACTCTTAATCTCAGGAAACAAACAGGTTGCCGGAGGGGAGAGGATTGGGCGGGAAGGGGTGGCTGGGTGATGGGCATTGGGGAGGGTATGTGCTATGGTGAGTGCTGTGAACTGTGTAAGACTGATGATTCACTGACCTGTACCCCTGAAACAGTGTATGTTAATTAAATTTAAGTTAAAAGTAGTTCTGTGGGTAAAATGCAATAACATTACATCCTGCAGAGAAATTATTTATGAGAAGAGTCAATTGATGCAGCAAACTTCATTGTTGTCTTATTTGAAGAAATTGTCACAGCAACCCCAGCCTTTGGCAGCTACTGCCCTCATCAGTCAGCAGCCATCCACACTGAGGCAAGACCCTCCAAGACCTTCCTTTGAATTAAGGATTGTATATTTTTTTAGACAATGCTATTGCATGCCTAACAAGACTACAGTACAAGCTAACTCATATGCACTGGGAAACCAAAAGATTAATTTGACACACTTTATTGCAGTATTCACTTTATTGTGATCTGGAACCAAACATATAGTACCTCCAAGATGTGTCCATATTTGCTTTCTGAGGATCTCATTGCATTTGGGGGCGCGGGGGAGGGTTCAGTGTTTCCAGTAGACAGCATCTCTTTCCCCCTCCACATGGAGAATGGAGAGTCCAAATAGTTCCTTTATTACAGCAAGGGCTAGGAGAAGCAGCTTGGTGAGAGCGTTGTATTAGACTTGCTAATTCCCTAACCACCACCAGTTCTACCTCCCTTCTAACTCTAGCCTGGACCAGTCCAGTCCAAGGAAAGTTTGCATCTGCAGAGGAAACCCACTTACTCAGGTAACTGCTTCCTACTTATCGGTCCAGGGAAAGAGGGAAGGAAAAAGAGACCAGACTCCCCATCATTAAGGTAACTCCATCTCCCTGGGGAAGGTGTAGTAGTGGATAAGAGACCAGGAGCCTTTAGCAGATCTGTTGTCATGCACTTCCGGTGAGAGAAGAGTAGCCTGTGTTGCACACACCCCCATTTCAATTTGTCAGTTTTGTTTGTTAGAAATTTTTTTTTAATATTTTTATTTATTTGGGAGAGAACAGGAGCAGGGAGAGGGGCAGAGGGTGGGTGAGAAGCAAATTCCTCACTGAGCAGGGAGCTGGACTTGGAGATACGGGTCTCAGTCGCAGGACCCTGAGATCATGACCTGAGCCAGTCAGATGCTTAACCAACTGACCCACCCAGGCACCCCTTGTTAGAAATTATTTCTGAAAATTAGCTGAACTATTTCAATATTGAGCTGCATTCACAATAGAAAAGAAATTGTAATTGTCATATGACTTTAAACTTTTAACTTCAGTATCTTTAAAGAGCATTTACTATGACCTTGGATAGAAGCATGTTTCTCTGGATTAAAAAAAAAAAAAGCAGAGAGGAAATACTTCAGACTTCTTGTTTTTCTTATATTTAGATCTACCAAATTCATAGTTTTATAAACCTAGTCATGTATTCATTACTTGCTATGAGCAAGAATGACACTAGATATAATTAGCACATGATTCTCTCACTGGAAGGCCTCACAGTATAATAGAGAAGACAGGCAGTGTTTTGTTATATAAACAATGGAGAAATTATTTTTTTATGTTTTATTTTATTTTTTCAGTGTTCCAAGATTCATTGTTTATGCCCCACACCCAGTGCTCCATGCAATACGTGCCCTCAGTACCCACCAGCAGGCTCACCCATCCCCCCACCCCCTCCCTTCCAAAACCCTGTTTCTCAGAGTCCACAGTCTCTCATGCTTCGTCTCCCCCTCCGATTTACCCCAACTCACTTTTCCTTTCCTTCTCCTAATGTCCCCATGTTATTCCTTATGCTCCACAAGTAAGTGAAACCATATGATAATTGACTTTCTCTGCTTGGCTTATTTCACTCAGCATAATCTCCTCCAGTCCTATCCATGTTGCTACAAAAGTTGAGTATTCATCCTTTCTGGTGGAAGCATAATATTTCATTGTATATATGGACCACATCTTTTCTATAACTGGAGAAATTAATGAGTACTAATGATACATGTAAGGAAACTTACCGTTACTACGTATAATACATGTGTGAAGATTTTGTGAAGTTTTGAAATAGTAATCCTGTTTCATTACCTATTTCCTACCATTCTCATGGAAGTAACAAATTGATCATTTCAAATAAGCCAAAGTTACTTGGTCAAAATTTATCCCTTTGAGGTATATTTTTTACTTATTTGCTCTTAGTTTTATTCCATCAAGGTGTTGTAGTGGAAAGAGATATCTGACATTACATTTTTGTTATATGTAGTCTTTTATTTATTTATTTTGATTTTATTTTTGGCAGAAAGAGGTAGACAGCAAGAGAGGGAATACAAGCAGGAGGAGTGGGAGAAGGAGAAGCAGGCTTCCCGCTGGGCAGGGAGCCTGATGTAGGGCTTGATCCCAGAACCCTGGGATCATTACCTGAGCCGAAGGCAGACACTTGATGACTGAGCCACCCAGGCACCCCATGAACTCTTTTAAATTAAAAGGCGGGGCAGGGTGGGGGATGGCACCTGGCTGGCTCAGTCACTAAAGCCCATGTGACTCTTGATTTTGGGACTGTGGGTTCAAGCCCAAGTTTAAGATTACTTAAAAATAAAATCTTTAAATAAATGGCGGTGGCATCACACTGCTACCTCAGAAATAGAAACTAGAATGAATACTCATGTCTTTAATGACAAAGGAAATCTTTATTCTCTACTCACTAAAATTTAATTGTTGAGTCAGAGGAGCAGCTAGAGCAAAAAGGGAACTGTCTGTG
Organism: Spilogale gracilis; assembly: GCA_004023965.1. Taxonomy (NCBI): domain Eukaryota; kingdom Metazoa; phylum Chordata; class Mammalia; order Carnivora; family Mephitidae; genus Spilogale; species Spilogale gracilis. The sequence goes on along the minus strand of PITA01019015.1, from coordinate 13,493 downwards.
CATACGTGCAGAAAAGGCATCCCAGGGAGTGGAGAGAACACGAATGGTAGAGTCAGGCCAACCTAGGTCAAATCCTCACCCTGAGTAACCTTGGGCAAATCCTTAATCAACTGAGCCTTGATTTTCTCCCTGCCTGTAAGGAATAATAGCTATTTCATTCAGTTCTTCTAGAGATATGCACAATGTGCTTCTAAGTCCATAACCCGAACATTAAGGCTCACAGTATTTCTAAGCCTACAGTCTAAAGAAAATCTTCAAAGTGGGTCAAGCATATTTTAAGAACTTAGTGCCAGGTAGCAAGCTGCCTAAAAAAATTTCAAGGAAGAGGATGCTAAATAAAATAGATACTAATAGCGCTTATGTTGATTCTGCAGTTGATATCTTCCTACTGAAAACATTGAAATTGTTATTTATGGGGTGAAGTCTTAAAACCACTTAAATGTGCAGTATAGAATAGAATGCAAACAAATGCCAGGACATCATGGGAACGTTTGTGGTTTTGAAGATTATAGCTAAGATAAAAATGGTTTTAATGTGTTACAAAATGTATGTATCTTACAATTAAACTTAGATTTTAAAATGTGAAGAAACACTGAAAAGAAATTGCAACAATTGCAAGAATGATTGTTTCATTTTCCCAATTTTTCAGTACCATGAGTTTGCTTTTTTAATAAGAAAACTGTGTAAGAAAGACAATGAGCCTCGTGGAGTAAAAAGTTTCTTTATAGACAAAACACAAACTTAGATTCCTTAATGCTTGGTTCCATTAAGACAACCAAAGAAGGAGACTGTCAGTCTTCATTCTCTTAACTCTAAAAGGCATCAACCTTTTAGCTCTTGTTCTCCCATCAGCTGTCATAACTCAGTCTACCATGTCGACTGGATAGTTAGAAATACAACAGTCAACCTAATCTTTAAAAAAGCAGTGTTTTTCTCTGTTTAATGTTACAGATTTATTTGAGGTTCCTCGATTATCAAATGGAACACTCAAATGAATGCAAGAGAAACTTTGTTGCAGTTTATGATGGAAGCAGTTCTATTGAAAATCTGAAGGCCAAATTTTGCAGCACTGTGGCCAATGATGTGATGCTGAAAACAGGAGTTGGAGTAATTCGAATGTGGGCAGATGAAGGTAGTCGGCTAAGCAGATTCAGAATGCTCTTTACTTCCTTTGTGGAGCGTAAGTAAATCCTGTAACATTGAGACCTTTTACATAATTTTCGTTCACTCCGAACTCAATTATTGAGCATTACCTTTTGACAGAGACTGCAAGTCAAAGAGTGCATAAATAACTAGGTCTTAGTCCCTATTCTCAAACAATTAACTGTCCTGAGTGAAAAATGGTGTTCATACATAAATTGCAACACTTCCTTATTATAGAGGTGTAAACGTGATAGAGAATGCAGAAAGTGGAAACTCTTTTCAAGATTTTCAAAATTAAAAATAATTACCAGTAGTTTAATTCTGCTTGGTATATAATTATGGATCTACCAAACTATGCTCATCAAAATTTACATAGGCTGTGTTTTGTTTTCTCCTAACTTTTTTTTCTCACTATAGCACTGTCCCTTCCCAATGTCCATCCCCCAGCCACCTCATCCTTCCCACCTCCTTCCTCTCCAGGAACCCTCAGTTTGTTTCCTGAGATTAATAAGAGTGTCTTATGGTTTGTCTCCCTCTCTGTTTCGTCTTGTTTCATTTTTCCCTTCCCTTCCTTTATGATCCTCTGTCATGTTTCTCAAATTCCTCATATCAGTGAGATCTTACTGACTTATTTCACTTACCATAATACCTTCCAGTTCCATCCATGGCATTGCAAATGGCAAGATTTCAGGGTTTTTTGATGGCTGCATTGTATTCCATTGTGCATATATACCACATCTTCTTTATCCATTCATCTGTTGATGGACATCTAGGCTCTTTCCATAGTGTGGTGATTGTGGACATTGCTGCTATAAACATTTGGGTGTGTGTTCCCCTTCAGATCACTACATTTGTATCTTTAGGTAGTAGTGCAATTGCTGGGTCGTAGGGTTTCTCTATTTTCAACTTTCTGAGAAACCTCCCTACTGTTTTCCGGAGTGGCTGCACCAGCTTGCATTCCTACGAGCAGTGTAGGAGGGTTTCCCCTTTCTCTACATCCTCACCAATATCTCTCATTTCCTGACTGGTGAATTTTAGCCATTCTGACTGGTGTGAGGTGGTATCTCACTGTAGTTTTGATTTGTATTTCCCTGGTACCAAGTGATGTTGAGCACTTTTTCATATGTCTATTGGCCATTTAGATGTGTTCTTTGCAGAAATGTTTGTTCATGTCTTCTGCCCATTTCTTCTTTGGATTGTTTGTTCTTTGGGTGTTGAGTTTGATAAGTTCTTTATAGATTTTGGATACTAGCCCTTTATCTGATATGTCATTTGCAAATATCTTCTCCCATTCTGTTGCTTGTCTTTGGTTTTGCTGTTTCCTTTGCTGTGCAAAAGCTTTTGATCTTAATGAAGTCCCAATAGTCATTTTTGCCCTCATTTTGTTTGCCTTTGGCAATGTGTCTAGGAAGAAGTTGCTGTGGCTGAGGTTGAAGAGGTTGTTGCCTGTGTTCTCCTCACGAATTTTGATGGATTCCTCTCTCACATTGAGGTCTTTCATTCATCCATTTTGAGTCTATTTTTGTGTGCGGTGTAAGGAAATGGTCCAGTTTCATTCTTCTCCATGTGGCTGCCCAATTTTCCCAGCACCATTTGTTGAAGACTGTCTTTTCCATTGGACATTCTTTGCTGCTTTGTTGAGGATTAGTTGACCATAGAGTTGAGGGTCCATTTCCGGGCTCTCTGTTCCTTTCCATTGATCTATGTCTATTTTTGTACCAGTACCATACTCTCTTGATTACAGCTTTGTAATAGAGCTTGAAGTCTGGAATTGTGATGCTGCCAATCTTCATTTTCTTTTTCAACATTCCTCTGGCTATTCAGGGTCTTTACCAGTTCTATAAATTGTAGGATAATTTGTTCCATTTCTTTGAAAAAAGTTGATGGTATTTTGATAGGGACTGCATTAAACATGTAGATTGCTCTAGGTAGCATACACATTTTCACAATATTCTTCTAATTCACGGGCATGGAATGTTTTTCCATTTCTTTGCACCTTCCTCAATTTTTTTCATGAGTACTCCACAGTTTTCTGAGTACAGATTCTTTGCCTCTTGGCTTAGATTTATCCCTAGGTATCTTATGGTTTTGGGTGCAATTTTAAATAGGATCAACTTTATTTCTCTTTCTTCTGTCTTGTTGTTGGTGTATAGAAATGCCACTGATTTCTGTGCATTGATTTTATATGCTGACACTTTACTGAATTCCTGTAGGAGTTCTTGCAGTTTTGGAGTGGAGCCTTTTGAGTTTTCCACAGAAAGTATCATCATGTGCAAAGAGTGAGAGTTTGACTTCTTCTTTGCCATTTTAGATGCCTTTTATTTCTTTTTGTTGTCTGATTGCTGAGGCTAGAACTTCTAGTAATATGTTGAATAGTAGTGGTGATCGTGGACAGCCCTGCTGTGTTCCTGATCTGAGGGGAAAAGCTCTCAGGTTTTCCCAATTGAGAATGATCTTCACTGTGGGCTTTTCATAGATGGCTTTTATGATATTGAGGTATATACCCTTTGTCCCTACACTCTGAAGAGTTTTAATCAAGGAAGGATTCTGTACTTTGTCAAATGCTTTTTCAGCATCTACTGAGAATATCATATGGTTTTTATTCTTTCTTTTATTAATGTATTATATCACATTGATTGATTTGCAGATGTTAAACCAATCTTGCAGCCCAGGAATAAATCCCACTTGGTCGTGGTGAATAATCCTTTAAATGTACTGTTGGATCCTGTTGGCTAGTATTTTGATGAGAATTTTTGCATCCATGTTTATCAGGAATATTGATCTATAATTTTCCATTTTGATGGGGTCTTTGTCTTTTTGGGGGGGATCAAGGTAATGTTGACCTTATAAAATGAGTTTGGAAGTGTTCCTTCCATTTCTATTTTTTGGAACAGTTTCAGGAGAGTAAGTATTAGACTTCCTTAACTCTTTTGTAGAATTCCCCTGGGAAGCTGTCTGGCCCTGGGGTCTTGTTTTATGGGAGATTTTTGATAACTACTTCAATTTCCTTACTGGTTATGGGTCTGTTCAGGTTTTCTGTTTCTTCCTGGTTCAGTTTTGTTAGCTTATATGTCTCTAGGAATGCATCCATTTCTTCCAGATTGTCAAATTTACTGGCATATTGTCGTTCATAATATGTTCTTATAATTGTATTTCTTTGGTGTTGGTTGTGATCTCTCCTCTTTCATTCATGATTTTATTGATTTGGGTCCTTTCTCTTTTCTTTTCAATAAGTCTAGCCAGGGGTTTATCAATCTTAATCATTCTTTCAAAGAACCAGCTCCTAGTTTCGTTGATATGTTCTACTGTTCTTTTGGTTTCTATTTCATTAATTTCTGCTCTGATCTTTATTATTTCTGTTCTCCTGCTGGGTCTAGCCTTTCTTTGCTGTTCTTTCTCTGGCTCCTTTAGGTGTAGGATTAGCTTGTGTATTTGAGACCTTTCTTGTTTCTAGAGAAAGACTTGTATTGCTATATACTTTCCTCTCAGGATCACCTTTGCTGGATCCCAAAGAATTTGAACAGTTTTGTTTTCATTTTCATTTGTTTCCATGATTTTTTAAATTCTTTTTTAATTTCTTGGTTGACCCATTCATGCCTTAGTAGGATGCTCTTTATTTAGCCTCCATGTATGTGAGTTCTTTCCAACTTTCCTCTTGTGATTGAGTTCTAGTTTCAAAGCATTTTGGTCTGAAAATATGCAGGGAATGATCTGAGTCTTTTGGTACCATACCAGTTGAGACCTGATTTGTGACCTAGGCTGTGATCTATTCTGGAGAACGTTGCATGTGCACTAGAGAAGAAAACGTATTATGTTGCTTTGGGATGGAAGGTTCTGAATATAACTGTGATGTCCATCTGGTCCAGTGTGTCCTTTAAAGCCTTTATTTCCTTGTTGATCTTTTGCTTAGATGATCTGTCCATATCAGTAAGGGGGTGTTAAAGTCCCCTGTTACTATATTATTGTTGATGTGTTTCTTTGATTTTGTTATTAATTGGTTTATATAACTGGCTGCTCCCATGGTAGGGGCATAGATATTTACAATTGTTAGATCTTCCTGTTGGACAGATCCTTTAAGTATGATACAGTGTCCTTCCTCATCTCTTATTATAGTCTTTGGCTTAAAATCTAATTTGTCTGATACAAGGATTGCCACCCCAGCTTTCTTTCATGGTATGTCGTTTTCCACCCCCTCACTTTAAATCTGGAAGTATCTTTGGGTCTAAAATGAGTTTCTTGCTGACAGTATATCAATGGATCTTGTTTTTTCATCCATTCTGGCACCCTGTGACTTTTGATTGGGGCATTTAGCCCATTTACATTCAGGGTTACTATTGAAAGATACGAATTTAATGTCATTGTATTGCCTGTAAGCTGATGTTACTGTGTATTGTCTCTGTTCCTTTCTGGTCTGTGTTACTTTTAGGCTCTCTCTTTGCTTATAGGACTCTTTTTCAATATTTCCTGTAGGGCTGGTTTGGTGTTTGCAAATTCTTTTAGTTTTTGTTTGTCCTGGAAGCTTTTTATCTCTCCTTCTATTTTCAGTGAGAGCCTAGCTAGATATAGTATTCTCGGCTACATATTTTTCTCCTTTAGTGTTCTGAATATATCATGTCAGTCCATTTTGGCCCACCAGGTCTCTGTGGATAGGTCTGCTGCCAGTCTAATAGTTCTATCATTATAGGTTACAGATCTCTTGTCCTGAGCTGAGGATTTTCTCTTTGTCTCTGAGACTTGTAAGTTTTACTATTAGATGACAGGGTATGAACCTACTTATATTGATTTTGAAGGGGGTGCTATATTGAATAGACACTAAAAGAGATACCCTTGTCTTGTTTCTGATCTTAGGAGCAAAGCTTTCAGCCTTTCACTATTGAGTAGGTGTTAGCTGTGGGGTTTTTATATATGGCCTTTATAATGTTAAGAAAATTTTCTTCTGGGACGCCTGGGTGGCTCAGTTGGTTAAGCGACTGCCTTCGGCTCAGGGCATGATCCCGGAGATCCGGGATCGAGTCCCACATCGGGCTCCCTGCTCTGCGGGAGGCCTGCTTCTCCCTCTCTCACTCCCCCTGCTTGTGTTCCCTCTCTGGCTGTGTTTCTCTCTGTCAAATAAATAAAATCTTTAAAAAAAAAAAAAAAAGAAAAAAAAAAAGAAAGAAAATTTTCTTCTGGACCTAGTTTATTGAGTGTTTTCATCATGAAAGTATGTTGAATTTTGTCAAATGCTTTTTCTGATTCAATTGAGATGATTACGCCATTTTTTTCTCTTCATTCTGTTAATGTGTAGTATTGCATTGATTGATTTTGTATGTTGAACTATTTTTATGTTCCAGGAATAAGTCTCACTTAGTCATGGTATATAATCCTTTTAATATGTTGCTGAATTCACTGCTGGTACTTTGTTGAGGATTTTTGCATCAATATGAATAAGGGGTATGGTCTGTAGTTTTATTTTCTTGTAATATCTTTGTCTGGCTTTGATATCAGGGTTATGCTGCTCCATAGAATGAAAAAGAACTTACCCTTTCTCTCCAACTTTTTGGAAGAGTTTGAGAATTGATGTTCTGTAAACACTTGGTAGAATTCTCCAGTGAAGCTATCCAGTCTAGGGCTTTTCTTTGTTAGGAGATAGTTTGATTACTATTTTGAGCTCCTTGCTAGTTAGAGAGCTATTCAAATTTTCTATTTAGTTTTATTCAGTTTTGGTAGAACTAGGAATTTGTTTATTTTGTATAGATTAGCAGTCTGTTGGTGTAGAATTGTTTTTAGGATTCTCTTTTAATCCCTTTTATAACTGTAACATCTACAATAATGTCTCTACTTGAGTTTCTGATTTTAGTAATTTGAATCTTTTCATCTCTGATTCTTTTCACCTTAGTCATTGTAACTAAAGGTTTGCCAATTTTGTTCTCTTCAAAGAATGTTTTCTTGTTGTTTTTTTCTTTTCTCTAAGTTTTCCATTCTCTATTTATTGCTCTTCCCTGTAATTTCAGCATTTCTGACAAAGACATAGAACTCCAAGTTTAGTTTATCCTTTTTTTTTTCTCATTCTTTAAGCTTAAGTTACTGCTTTGAGCTCTTTTTCCTTTTTTAATGTAGGCATTTATAGCTATAAATTTCCTTCTTTGCATGGCTTTAAGTGCTTTCACTGCTTTCTCTATTTTCACTGCTTCTCATAAAGTTTGGCTGTGTTGTGGTTTCATTTTTATTTATCATAAGGTATTCTCTAATTTTCCTTGTGACTTCTTCTTTGACCAGTTGGTAGGTTAAGAGTGTGTAGTTTAATTTCCACATAATTATGAATTTTTCAGTTTTCATTCTATTATTTCTTTTTTTTTTTTAAGATTTTATTTATTTATTTGACAGAGAGAAACACAGCGAGAGAGGGAACACAAGCAGGGGAAGCATGAGAGGGAGAAGCAGGCTTCCCGCTGAGCAGGGAGCCCCATGTGGGGCTTGATCCTGGGTCTCCGAGATCATGACCTGAGCCAAAGGCAGTCGCTCAACCAACTGAGCCACCCAGGCGCCCCATTCTATTATTTATTTCTAGTTTTATTTTACTGTGATTGGAAAAGATGCTTTGTATGATGTCAGTCTTTTAAGATATTTATGTGTATGTGGTGTAACATAGGGTCCATCCTGGAGAAAGTTCCATATACACTTGAGAAGAATGTGTGTTTTGCTGTTGTTGGGTGGAACTTTCTGTATATAGTTATTAGGCCTCGTTGGTTTATAGTGTTAGTCTTTTACTTGCTCATTAATCTCCTGTTGGTCTACTCATTATCAAAAGTGGGATAGTGAACTCTCCAACCATTGTTGTAGAATATCTAATTCTGCCTTGGATTCTGATAGTGTTTGCTTCTTATATTTTAGGACTCTGATTTTTGGATTTTATTTTTTGTATAATTGTTGTATCTTCTTGATGAACCTTTTTATCAATATACAGTGTCCCTATTCATCACTTGCAACAGTTTTGATTTAAAGTCTATTTTTTGTTAATATTTGTATGGCCACCCCAAGTGTCTTTTGGTTAACTATTTGCATGGAATACCTTTCTCCATTTTTTCACATTCAACCAATTTATATCTTTAGATCTAAAGTGAGTCTTTTATAGAACATATATAGTGGGATCCTTTGGGGGTTTTTTATTATTACTATCGTGGTAATCTCTGCTTTTTGAATGGAGGGTTTAACTCATTTACATTAATAGTAATTACTGAGAAGGAAGGACTTCTGCCCTTCTGCTTTTGTTTTCTAAATGTCTTAAAGTTTTTTGTCTCTCATTTTCTTCGTCACAACCTTCTTTTGTGATTAATTGATTTTTTGGTGGCAACATTTGAATTTCTTTTTGTGTATGTTCTTTATTTTCTTTGTGGGTATAGTGGGATTTTGTCTTTTAATGAGTTAATTACATTTTTAAAAGTCATTCCATTTAATTTCATTTAATATTAAAGAATGGGATAGCTCATGAATAAATGTTGACTCAGCTTAAAAGTGAAAAAACTCTGAGGACAGATTTTAGGATTCTTTCCTTAAACTTCTGATAATTCACATGAACAAATCCCGAGGGGCGGGGGGAAATGGTTCTATTGCCTTTCTATCCCTTATAAAAGTCCAAGTGACTTGTCTGTACCTCCTAATAATTATTTCGTTGCTTTTGCTTATCATGAGTACAAATCATATTACATTAGCTTTGATTAAAAAAAAAAAACTGCTCTCAAAAACACCACCATGTTTTTGGCTTGGTTTTGAGTGGCTTGGTTTAACTTTAATCTATATTTGGATAGTGCTGATTAGTCTCTCTGACTAGTGCCTTTCCTCACGGTCACCTCTACATGAAGAAAATTACCTTTTTTTTTTTTTTTTTTTTTTAGAAAATTACCATTTAAAGACTCATCCAAACTGCTGCAATATAGTGACTGTGTATGTTCATATCACATATATTAAAAAAAAAATAAGTGTAGATCTTCCATATTGTCCTTAGGAGGAAATATAATTTTAAGATATTATATTATTCATGGATTCTTTGTTAAGATCATGATCGGATGTGACCTACACAAGTTTTATTATAGCTGAACTCTTCCATCTATAATTTTAAAAGACTTAATGAATTTGTCAGATAGCTAGTTGGGTTATGAAGCCAATTTAGCCAATCAGCCTTCCTACTTGCCTTCCATTCATTTATTTAACATTTATCATATGAGATACTGTGTTTACTATGAAGATACAAATATGGTTGAAACAGTCCCTGCTCTAAAGGATCGTCTTTTAGGTGAGGTAATATATATGCAAATGAGGTAGTGGTCTGAATGACTATGACAAAGACTATTTGAGACAGAAAACAAAGTGCTTCCTGATTAAATAACCAGGTTACTTCTAGAAGGCAGCATCAATTATAGAGCAAGTAGTCCTTGAAGGGAGGGTCTTTGAATACAGGTAGATTTTAGAAGGTAGAAATGTTGAATAACTGAGCTTGTTCCAAACAGAGGGTACAGAATGAAGAAAATGCAAAACAGCCCAGGCTTATTTGGATCATAAGAAGTAGTAGAAGAAGGAAGAGAGAAAAATGTGTCAAGAAAAGGCGATTAAAACCAAAATTAGATGGCCTTTAAATTAAAGACTAAAGTTAGAGTTCATATCACAGGCACTAGGGATTTTTGAAGGGTTTCAGAATGACATCATCAGAGCCTTGCTTCAGTTGGAGTGTGCAGGCTGTGGAGGAGCGGGTGGGGTCTGAACCAGAGCAGAGACCGAGGGAGAGTTGTGGTAAGTAGAATCAACAAGATTTGGTGACTGACCAGGGTGAAAAGTAACAGAATGAGGCAAAGATACCTACAGTTTCAGTCTGACTGACTTGGACATGAAAATCAGAGAGATAAGAGGAATAAGTATTACATTATTTTGGATGTAGTGAGTTTCTCAAGTAGCTGGAAATGTCAAGAGCTCAGCAGTGATGTTTACCAGAAGTAAACTGTGTTGCAGATTCTTGTTGCCCTATGGATGCATATAAGCTGTTTCTAAAAAATTTTTGTGAACTTTTCACACTTGAAAAAAAACACTATGTAAAGGCTGCTTCACTTCTTCAAATAACTACAAAGCAGTGCTTGATACAAAGCTATAATTTCAGTTAGCAAGAGAGCCTTTCAACCATTTTCCTTTCTCCTCAGTTTATTTATTCCCAACATCTTGTACCTGTGCTTTCCAGTGGGGTCCAGCAGCCCCATGTGTCCACTGAACACTAATAATGTTGCCCATCTAAATTGAAATGTGCTATAATTATAAAGATATATCCTGGATTTCAAAAAAATAAAATAAAAAAATAAATAAAGATGTATCCTGGATTTCAAAGACTTGGTATGAAATAATGTAAAATATCTTGTGAATAATATTTTATACGTGTTAAATGAGAATGTTTTGGGTATTTCAGGGCTCCCCAACACCACCCACATGTTAGGTGATTTGCTAGAAGGACTCACAGGACTCTGCTTGTATTTGAATACTTATTCCTGAGATTTCTGACAGTGAAAGGATATGGGATCAACGAAGGAGAATTACTGTCTGAGTCCTCCCACGAAGGACACACTAACCATGTGCATTTCTCCAGCAACAAAAAATGCAGTAACATGGACAATGTTTCTGTCCAGAGAAGCCCATTCAAGCTCAGCACGCAAGGTTTTTTACTGGGAACTGGTCTCATAGGCACTTTCTGCCTGGCCCATACCAAAATTGTGGACTCACAGAAGGAAAGAAGGTATTCAGCAAAAATAACATTGTTCACACAAACTCTAGGTACTGTGAAACTTATCAGTCAGGGAATGGAAGAAAGTCCACGTTCCCAGTTGCCAAAACTAGGGCCAGCCTTGCACACAGACCCCTCTAAAGGCAGCAGCCTCTGTACCACTATAGTAACTCTTTCTGCACAATATATTGGGTTAAATAGCTATTAGTAAAATTAATTCCCCATGTTTCTTTTTTAAAGACCTTTATAATGTGGCTACTCGGTCACATTTTGGCTCACATTATATTTATTTTGGGCAGCACTGATAGAAATTTACAAGCAAAATTCTTCTCTAATGTGTTTCAGTTAAGGTATTTCTCTACACTAATGATTTCTCCATCAGTACAAATCTGTTAAGTAAACAGGTGGAAAGCGTCCCTCAAGTTATGTCTTCACAATAATCACGAAATATAAGGCTTAGCCACATATCCTAAATTTAGCTTTATTATCCATGAAGGACAGGAAATCTATCCCTCAAAAAAAAAAAAAAAAAGTCCTATGTATGTGATCAAATAAAGGATTTTCTAAGTTTTTATAAAAAGAAAGTCCCAGTTTGGAAGTCTTTTAATAAGCACATTAGAGAGCTCCAAAGAGTACATTTTTATATGCTCATCATTGACTCAAACTGTTAAAACTCTTGTTTTTCTCTAAGCAATTAATGATGTGTAATTGTTATGAATCCATTCATGAAAACAATCAATATTTTAGAAAAGGTTTATATGGATGGACTAATTCTACCCACTGTAGATTACAGATAGGACTAAAATAATATAACTGGGCTAAAATGAATGATATAGAACAGCACTTCCCCAGCACTGAATACTAATATATATCTCACTCTTTAAGACAGGATATGGTTTTAGGAAAATAATTTCTAGGGATACAACTGTGAAAGCAGCAGAAGTTATTTTTGTTAAAATAAATCCATAATGTGATTCTCAGTGGCATACTGCCTACGGCGCTCCCGCAGGCCTTACTGACGGACAGGCCATCTCTCAGCATCATTGCCACATCTCGTGAGAAAGGGAGGGGAACTGAAATCCTAATGCTTCTTTCTCACACTCTGACCCAGCAGTAAGTAAAGGGGGAAAGTAGAAAGTCCTTATGCTATAAGTAGAAAACAGTTTATAACTGGCACTATTTTTGCTATGATCTTTGTCCCTTACTTATAAATTCCAATAATTTGGCCATTTTTTATAGTTTTTAGTTGAAGCATGTCATTAGCATTCCATGTCAGTAACTGATACTTCGATTCTGTTTATAAAAAACAGCTATGCTTGTCCACTGAAAATCCACAGAGATTAGTACACCTATAATTATGAGTACAATACATTTCTACAAAACAGTATCTGACGAGTCAGCGCTGCTTTCTAATTGCTTTAGATGACATGAGGAGCGGTTGTAAAGAATTCTTTAATAAAAACTGAGGGTGTTTTCTATTCACTGTTCTATCAATGAGAAACACTAACCAGAAAACCTGTCTTTTTCTCCCCTTTTGAGGATTATAAAGAGACATCAAAATGTTCTGTGTCACACAGTGTTCTGTGGATAGACTTTAAGACCTAATGATAGTTTGACTCAAAATCAGAACACCTAGAAGCCATAGTGCTGCATATAGCCTCACTCAGCCCATCTTGAAACTAGCATCTGTTCCTTGTCTCCTGATTTGTGAACTGGGTAAGACTAGCAAAATCAGAGAGATCAGTACGTAATACAATATAGTATGAAATGGAATTGTGGTATGACATATAAACAAAACAGAAAACTCCAGTTTTTAAAAGTATTCAAAAATGCCGTGTGTTCTCTAGGCCATTTGTTATGTTAAAGTGCACACCTGGGCGTAATAGAATTTTAGGATCTATGTGACACAGTTGAGGCAGGTATGCTAGCTAATTTTGTACTAAAATAAAATACCAGCACGCATTTTCATTAGCTTTGCTGTCCTCAGCCTAATGGCTTATTTTGTCCTTATGATGAGCGTTTCTTAAAGAATCACGAAATGCTTACTTGATGGTTAAATGATACCATGTGATGGGTTCAGTTTCTGAGTAAATTACTGGTTATATACATGATTCTTCTGCGAATAGAAGTATCAACATGATTGAGACCACTAATTTTATAGTCTCATTTATTTTATTTTTATTTTTTTTGTTTTTAAGATTTTATTATTAGAGAGAGAATAGAATTGATAGGGAGAGGGGGAAGTAGACTCCCCAGCAAGCAGGGAGCCCAACGCCGGGCTTGATCCCAAGACCCTGGGCTCATGACCTAACCTGAAGGCAGACACCTAACTGACTGAGCCACCCAGGCGCCCCAGTCTCATTGATTTTAGAACCAGAAGTCTGAAATACCCAATAGTCCATCCCATTTGTTTAAAAAGAGGAAGCAGAGACCCAGGGAGTAAGTTAAAATCTTAAAGTAACAGGTTAATTAATAACGGAAACAAATTTTATTAATTACTAGTCCATTGTTATTGCCACTCTCCGTTGCATAGCACTATTTCCCAAGTCACTCACAATTCTGAGCTATTTTATTTCAAATTCTTGAGTCACGACAGCCACCTAGGGGTTAT
>PITA01019014.1:0-38592 GCA_004023965.1 Spilogale gracilis | reverse complement strand
AAAAACATTAATTTGAAAAGATATATGCAACTCTATGTTTATTGCAGCATTATTTACAATAACCAATTGTAAGCAGTGCAAATGTCCATTGACTGATGAACAGATGAAGAAGATGTGGCACACACACACACACACACACACACACACACACACACACAGAGGAATATTACTCAGCCATAAAAAAGAATGAGATCTTGCCATTTGCAACCACATAGATGGATCTAGAGAGCATGATGCTAAGTGAAATAAGTCATTTAGAGAAAAATAAATACCATATGATTTCACTCATGTGCAGAATTTAAGAAACAAAACAAATGAACAAAAGAGAAAAAGAGAGAGAAATCAAAAAACAGATTCTTAACTATAGAAAACATGGTCACCAGAGAGAAGGTGGGGGGGATGGGTAAAAGAGGTGAAGGGGAGTAACAGTGCACTTATCTTGATGAGCAATGAGTGATATATGGAATTGTTGAATCACTCTACGGTATACCTGAAACTAATATAACACTGTCTACTGGAATTAAAATAAAATAATTTTAAAATAAAAAATAAAATTTAAATTTAAAAAAAAAGAGTTCTGGGGTGCCTGCATGGCTCAGTTGGTTAAAGTGTCTGCCTTTAGGGGTGCCTGGGTGGCTCAGTTGGTTAGGCGACTGCCTTTGGCTCAGGTCATGATCCCGGAGACCCGGGATCAAGTCCCACATCAGGCTCCCTGCTCGGCGGGAAGCCTGCTTCTCCCTCTCTCACTCCCCCTGCTTGTGTTCCCTCTCTCTGTGTGTTTCTCTCTGTCAAATAAATAAAATCTTTAAAATATATATATATATAATTAAAATTAAAAAGAGTTCTGGAGATGGGACATCATGAGTGTATTTAATATCACTAACTGTACAGTTAAGAATGGTTAAAGTGGTAAATTTTAGGCTATATATGTATTTAACAATAAATTTTAAAATGGGTGCACAAAAGATCACATGATTTTTTTTTTAAGATTTTATTTATTTATTTGACAGAGAGAAACACAGATAAAGAGGGAACACAGCAGGGGGAGTAAGAGGAAGAAGCAGGCTCTCTGCCAAGCAGGGAGCCTGATGTGGGGCTCATTCCCAGGACTCCGGGATCATGACCTGAGCCAAAGGTAGGTGCTTAACGACTGAGCCACCCAGGCGCCCCAAAATCACATGATTTTTAAAAAATGTCTGCATGGCAAAAAACTTGAGAATAAGATAAAATTTAAAAAAGATAAGTGATAAACATAGAAAAAGACATTTTTGAATTTATATAATAGAAAGAAGCATATTTCCTCTACCACAAAGAGGATAAAGAACAGCAGTAAAATGGAGAAATACGAATAACAACGGAACTGTCAATAGCACAAAGAAACTTATTTCTCTATGATCAACTGACTCCTAAGACAAATCTCAAATGTTAAATCACAAAAATGTTTTGAGCTAAGGACCCACAGAACAATGATGAAGGGGATCAAACCAAAGAAGACAATGGTCTTGCTGAGATATAAACAGTGAAAATGAAGCTCAAAAGAAAAACACTCTAAGTGTTTGGGGCGTAGAGATACTGTCATATTTTTAACCTCTGGAAAATTACCTAAATTCTCTAAATGAGCTAAAATGCCTTAATACATGAGGTACAGATTTCACTGCCTGCTTTGCTGGCACTTTGTACTCATTAAAGGTGATAATACAAAGATCCAGGCTAAGAAATCACGCACTCAGTAATTTTGCAGTAAGGGTTCATTTTCTATTTTCTCTTTTAATTTCCAAAGTAGGGATGAACTTTTCAAGTCTAAACCTCAGTCATATTACATTTTAATACTCTTTTATGTTCTCCTCATTATCAGATTAGGGTTACTCTTGACTCACATATGATTTTTATGCCAAAACTTCCTGCACTTCTTTTTGTGTGTTATGATGCTTTGTCACCACTGATCCATAATGCTCAAAAAAAATGACTCCTGGCTGCACAGATGGATGATGGCAACAGAAAGGGGGGTGAGAATCTTTGTAGCTCTTTTTCGGTAGATTTAACTGGCACAGGTGAAGAGCAAACACATGCTTGTGTTCTGAACAAGATGAAACAAACTGAACCAGCTACCAGTCCAGGGCATGGGCCACTGTGAGTGGTGAAGAAAGGATGATCCCTGTCCCAGTCACAGAAGGGGAAGTTCATTGAAAATCTCATGCTTAACTTTTACTGGCCCCATTTAAGGCACTACTCATGTTCTTCACCTTCTTTCTTGAAAAAAAAAAATGTTGCTGATATAAAAAGAATTTTACATTGCAGAATGATTTAAAATAATTCGTAGTAGAGATCTCCATCTCCAAAGAGATTGAAACCCATGCTAAAGTAAAATCAGAAGCCTTACAATTATAGGGTGGCCGGGTGAGCAAGTATTACTAAAACAAGGTCTCTCTGCTGATGAAGTCCCACTCTGCCCTCTCTTGACTACAGAATCCATGAATAATTCATATTAATGTAACCTGTATGGCTCTTTTATTTAGGTCAACTGACTTATAAGTTATTTGATGTCCAGAAAGCCTTTTGGATCTTTTTTCAAACCTTTTAATGTCTTTTTTTTTTTTAATTTTCATTTTGTAAAACTATGTTCAGCTCTGACTTCAAAACAGTTAGTTTCTTACATGAATGAGATCAGCTTCCTGCTTGAGGTGATAGAGCTCTCTTTAGTCTTATGTAAGAGTAATAATTAAAATTAATCTAAGCCATTTCTAGCATGAAAACCTCATGCATTTTTCCCAAGCATACTGAAGGATTTTTTTTACTGATTAAAAACAGTGTTCATAGCAATAGTCAAATTCTCCCTTTTTTTTTTTAAGATTTTATTTGTTTCCTTGACAGAGAGAAACACAGCTAGAGAGGGAACACAAGCAGGGGGAGTGAGAGAGGGAGAAGCAGGCTTCCTGCCGAGCAGGGAGGCGGACACAGGCCTCCATCCCAGGACCCTGAGATCATGACCTGAGCCAAAGGCAGAGGCTTTAACCCACTGAGCCACCCAGGCGCCCTGTAAGAGTTCTCTTAACATGAGGTGTCTGGACTAGTCAGATTCATAGAGATGGAGGGTAGAATGTTGGCTGCCAGGGGTGGGGGAGGGGGAATGAGGAGTTAGTGTTCAGTGAGGACAGAGTTTGTTTGGGGACATGACAGAGTTCTGGCCGGCAGTGGTGACGGCGGCACAACACTGTATATGTGCTTAATGCTACTGAACTGGACACTTAAAAATGGTTAGAATGGGGCCCCTGGGTGGCTCAGGAGGTCAAGCCTCTGCCTTTAGCTGAGGTCATGATCTCAAGGTCCTGGGATCCAGTACCACATAGGGCTCCCTGCTCAGCAGAGAGCCTGCTTCCTCCTCTCCCTCTCCCTGCTGCTCCCCCTACTTGTGCTCTCTTTCTCTGTCAAATAAATAAATAATTTTTGAAATGGTTAAAATGGCAAACATTATGTTATGCGTATTTTACCACAGTAAAAAAGATAAAGTAAACATAGAAAAAAGAACCATCAGCCAAGATGACAATAATAGTGTTGTCTTAATGAAGCCAGTGTAAGAAGAATTAAGAATTAATGTATATAAAGTCCTTGAAACAGTGCCTGCTACTAAAGTTAGTGCACACACAAAAATAACCATTACCATCATAATCCTTGTTATTAATAATATTATCTCCTACCAACATGTTTTATCCTACAGTTTTGCTATCTTTTTTAAAAGATTTTATTTATAGGGGCGCCTGGGTGGCTCAGTTGGTTAAGCGACTGCCTTAGGCTCAGGTCATGATCCCGGAGACCCGGGATCGAGTCCCACATTGGGCTCCCTGCTCAGTGGGAAGCCTGCTTCTCCCTCTCTCACTCCCCCTGCTTGTGTTCCCTCTCTGGCTGTATTTCTCTCTGTCAAATAAATAAAAAATCTTAAAAAAAAAAAAAAAAAGATTTTATTTATGGGCGCCTGGGTGGCTCAGTAGGTTAAAGCTTCTGCCTTTGGCTCAGGTCATGATCTCAGGGTCCTGGGATTGAGACCCACGTCGGGCTCTCTGCTACGCAGGGAGCCTGTTTCCTCATTCTCTCTGCCTGCCTCTCTGCCTACTTGTGATCTCTCTCTCTGTGAAATAAATAAAATATTTTTTAAAAAGATTTTATTTATTTATTTTTAAAGATTTTATTTATTTATTTGTCAAAGAGGGAGATAGAGAAAGAGCACAAGCAAGGGGAGGGGCAGGCAGAGGGAGAAGCAGGCTTCCTGCTGAGCAAAGAGCCTGATGTGGGACTCAAGCCCAGTATTCTGGGATCATGACCTGAGCAGAACAAAGATGCCTAACTGACTGAGCCCCCCCGGGGCATCCCTAAATTTTATTTATAAACAATCTCTACCCTCAATGTGGGGCTCAAACTCATGACCCCAAGACCAAGAGTCATGGGCTCCACTGTTTGAGCTAGTCAGGCACCCCAAGTTTTGCTATTTTAAATATAAATTTTCCCATGTAATGAAAATTAATCTCAATAGATGGCTCTCTCTCATACTTTTACCTTTCTACATGGAAAATTGTTTTGTCAGAGGGCAGACTCCTAGATTTATTCTAAACCCTGAATCTTGAACAAAAGGGCCTGAACTAGAGCAAATTGTACATGAACCTTCATACTCCCGACATCTGGAGCCATGCCAACTATTTCTTGGGCTCATTTATAATAACTCACTTTAAAAGATAACCGAAAATACAAGTAAAAATAATACTTTATTTTCAATCCATACAACATTAATTCAGTGCCTATAGATAAATGCTTTCAAGCAGTTCTGTTTTTTAATCTTAGAAATAATTGCTCCATTTTACAGTGTTATCTTCATTCCACAGTGAGGAAACTACACTTCAGAGCAGGTAAACAGTTTATCTAGTGGGATACGGCATATCCCATGAGGAAATAAAGAACACCCAATCCCTCTGACTCCCCATTATACTACTTGCCATGTGCACCTCAAAAACTAGAAATAAATCTCTCTCTTTTTTTTTTTTTAACTTCAAAGCTAAATAGGGCACCCTATTTGAGTGGCTCAGTTGGTTAAGTATGTGCCTTCAGCTCAGATTATGATCTCTGGGATCAAGTCCAGCATCAGGTTTCCTGCTCAGTGGGGAGTCTGCTTCTCCCTCTCCCTCTTCTGCTCCCCCCTGCTTATGCTCACTCCCTCTTTCTCTGTCAAATAAATAAATAGAACCTTTAAAAAAGAAACTTCAAAGCTATATGACATTTCATCAAACTAAACTGAACTGCTTGTAAGACAAAATCTGAGACCCTAGAGTTTGATGAATTACACATCACATGTAACCCAGCCGAAGAAGCCTTGTGAATTCTACTCACTGTGGCGGATGAGCAAAAAATGCAGGTATTTGTCTAAGAAATCTGGGCAAACCTGCAGACTGGGGAAATAAACAAACTTCAGAAGAACTGTTCCTAAGACGACTCTGCCCAATCTACAAGAAACACAGAAGCAAACGATTTAGAATCTCCAAACTGCAAGTGTGATAAAATAGAGCACTAGAAACAAGTATCCCTGGGGGAGGAGCCAACAAGTAAGCCAGCACCAGGTGAGTCCTGGAATGGGGAAGCCAGCACGCAGGTCAGGTCTCCAAACAGTCCAACTTAATATCCCTTTGCGGTGATCACTCATCATGCCTAATATTTACAATACTGCCCTCAACAGCTTACTAGGTAATCTTTTAACTGTTGTGAGTTTCAACAAATAAAGCAACGATTCCAAGAGAGCAAGAAAAATGAAAATATAAAGTCATTATTTCTTGACCAGGTAAAGAAATACACACCAATGAAGAAATTCACTGAGTAGTTCACTCAGGGGGAGATTAGGGGACTCAAAGTGGTGGGGTATGGGTGTGGTGTAAGGAATGAAAACTAACACTCTGATTTAGGGCAGAGTCCACAGAAAAAAACTGGCTAAAACAAGTCCCATTGTCTGCTGCTCAAGAAAACTCTTCAGTGAGGCCTAGGTAGGGTCTGACATATAGGGTCCCTCGAAATTCACCATGTTTTATCAATATCAGCCGGTTGGAATCAGTTCCGATGAAACACAATCTTCAGTTTTGGTATTTCCTACACAAATGCTGATAAAATGGAAATTTTTACTTATACATAACAACCACATGTAATGCCTGACATCTGATTGGATACTGACTTACAAAAACAGTAGTAAAGATATTTGGGGAAAATCTGAACATGCTCATGGCTGAGATATTACATGAGAAGAAAATGCATTAAAATGGAAATGGTTGACTAACAAACAGATCACAAAACAGTATGTACAGTATGATACTATTTTGATAATAATGGACATACATGTACATATAGAAAAATAACCAGAAGGATAGGCACAAGTGCGACCACAGTGAGTGAATGTGATAGGATTTCATTTTGTCTTTGCTCTACTTTCTAATTTTCTACAATGATCACAGGCTATTTGTATTGTAATAAAAATTATTACTGTGGATTGAGGCAGCATAAGTGAGCTCACATTTCTCTCTCCTGAGGATTTAAATTTAAACATGCTCTGAGACTATGCTGGCTTCCAGACAGACAGAAATTCTGATAACTGATGAATATTTGCCTCACTGCATGGCAGCCCTACATAAGACAGCTCCCAAGGTGATCATGGAACAAAAAGAGAACTTTAGGCACGTGTCCAGTTCTTCCCTCCACCCGCATGAACACCCGGAAGTGCGGCATTACCTCACGGGGTCAAGGCGACTGGTCACTCAAAAGGACTGATGGGGGGCTGACAGCCAGGACCAGGAATTAAAGACCAAGTACAAAGCAGTAGGCGACTGTCAGGCTTTCTAAGTCTCGGGGCCAAAGACTAGACTTCATGACAGGGAGACACAAGCCCCACTGATTTATCCTTCCTTTATCCTGTAACTGAACTGGTGATTTCAAGTCTCTTTCGTGATTATATCAGGAACCGCTTGGGTGGAGGCTTAAAAATGCACAGGAATGTCTTTTCTAAACCAAATCAGATCTGTAATTTGCAAATCCCAAGAGCCCAAGCAGGATGGTAAGGGCAGACCCCAGGTTATCAAGAATAAAGAGAGGGCAAAGTTCAAAGTTTCGGGAAAATCAAAATAGGCAACTACCGGATGGTATTAACTTAAATAAACCAAATGTAGGGTTAAATAGGCCCTCTGATGTTAAAGGTTACATCATTACTCAACTTCAGCCTTGTAAGACAATGAAGAAATGTGAATAAAATCACCTACTAGCATAAATCATTCTTACCCAACCCAAATCCTAGGGAGGACTAAGGAATTACCTACTCGTACAAAGATAGATGAGTTCTCTGGGCTCTTTGCAGGAGCAGCAGAAGATTAACCTGGCCTCACCGCAGAAATCCAAGCAATGACAAAGGGCAAAGAACTCAAGAGTTCAGAGCCATCCAAAATGTCCCACTGAAAGATGGTTCTTGTTAGATCTAATACTCTGTTATTTAAGGCTGCAAAATGGAATATAAAAATTGATCTCCTTTTAAGACAATTACATTTTTTGAAAAGGTAATGCATGGTTAAATTTTAAAAAGGTACTACATGATTAAATAAGACCTAAATTTCTAACAAGAACAAATCTCAGTCACCTTTATCTCAAATCATTATTTCGAGGTTCTTTCCACTTACGGTGAAAGTGACATATACAGGGCGCCTGGGTGGCTCAGTTGGTTGGGCGACTGCCTTCGGCTCAGGTCATGATCCCGGAGACCTGGGATCGAGTCCCACATCGGGCTCCCTGCTCGGCAGGAAGCCTGCTTCTCCCTCTTTCACTCCCCCTAATTGTGTTCCCTCTCTGTCTGTGTTTCTCCCTGTAAAATAAACAAAATCTTTAAAAAAAAAAAAAAAAGAAAGAAAGAAAAGAAAGTGACATATACAAACTTGGATGACAAGAGTTTGTGTAATATTTCTTTCTATCCAATGCCACCAAAAGTGTCCAGTATATAGGAATTCAATCACTTTGGTTGCATCTTGAATTTCTTTAGAATTTTCAGATCACAAAAAAATTATGCACCAACTAAATAAACCTATAGTATAACCATTTGACTTACCAAAGCATATATGCTGACATAATAGTTAAATTTTTACTACCTGGGACACCTGGGTATCTCAGTTAGTTAAGCATCTGCCTTCTGCTCAGATCATGATTCCAGGGTCCTGGGATGGAGCCCCACATTAGGCTCCCTGGTCAGCAGGAAGACTGCTTCTCCCTTTCCAGCTCCTCCTACTTATGTTCCCTCTCTCACACACACTCTCTCTCTCTGACGTATAGATCTTTTTTTAAAAAAAAGAACACACCCAACATAAATCTTCAAAAATTCTAACAAAAGGGCAGATATATATCAGCGTTCAACACACTCTGTGAAGTAATTTAGTTATCTGCTCAAGGAAAAATTAAAGTAGAAGATCCACGATAATAAGCTATGACAATATATTTATGAGAATGACTAAAAAAACCCAAACCGACAACACCAATTGCTGGCCAGGGTGGAAAGCAAACCACTCACTGACTGCTGGGGGGAATGCAAAATACTACAGCAATTGAGGAGACACAAATTTATCATATGATTCTATAATCATGTTCCTAAGTACTTATCCAGCTTACTTGAAAACTTATGTCTACAATAAACATTTGCATGTGAAATTTCCTAACACCTTTATTCATAGGTGGGAAGCACCCAAAAAATTTGCTTCAATAGGTGACTGAATAAATAAACTGGTACATCCACACAGTGGAATATTATTCTGAAATAAAAAGAAATGAGCTCTCAAGTCACGAAAAGACATGGATGAATCTTAACCCATATTACTAACTGAAAGAATACAGTCTGAAAGTGTTACTTACAGTATGCTTCCAGGTATGTGACCTTCTGGAAAAAGCAAAACTGTAACAATGGTAAAAATGAGTGCTTACAAGGGTGGAGGTGAGGTTTTGAACAGGTGAAGCAGCACAGGGGATTTGCTTTAGGGTGGTGAAACTATTCTGTATGATACCCTGGTTGTGCATTTGTTGAAACCCAGAGAACCTTATGGCATAGAGTGATCCTTAATATATGCAAAATTTTTAAAAAATCACTTAGGAGGCAGCATATCCCATAGTGGAATATAGACTCCGAGAATCTAACTATATTATAAATGTATGAAACATCCTAACTGAGTGTGTGTGGGGAAAGGTACTGACCGAAGTAAACTTGGAAATGAAGGATGTCTGTAAGATTAAAGGCAAATAAACCTGTACCTGAACCACTGTCCTCTAATTGGTAAGGTGTTTCCTTAGGTGAGGTTAATGTTAATTTTGGTCCCACCATACACGCGCCCTGGAATGGAACAACTAAGCAAATGGATGGCAGAGAACAGGAGCCACATTTCTCCCTGTGGGAGGACGAGCTGAAGATGTAAAAGGATCCATGGGGTAATGTGTGCAGTTGGAGGCTTCATCACACACTCGTGTTTAGTTTAATTACAGGTGCAGAGGGCCACGTTTGGGAATCCTTACGGATATGTGTACATACGCATATCTAGTATACACACATCTATGTATGTCCTTGCCCGTCTGCTAAAAAGGTAGCAAGCACACCTAGCACCGATCTTGGTTTCTTTTTCCCTTTTCTTAAAGATTTATTTATGTATTTGACAGAGAAAGCGAAAGCACATGTGCGTGCATGCCAGTGTGTATGAGTGGCAGGAGGAGCAGAGGGAGAGAATCTTCAAGCAGATTCTCTGCCTATCGGGAAGGCCACATAAGGTTCCATCTTATGACCGATGAGATCCTGACCTGAGCCCAAACCAAGAGTCAGCCACAAAACAGACTGAGCAACAAAGGTGCCCACGATCTTGGTTTCTAATATCTTCCACCAATAAAAGGAACCAGAGCTTCTTGGGGAAATGGCTGATTCTAGGACTGGGGCAGGGAATACACAAGATTAAGCCTGGAGCATTTTGTAGTACCAGGAAATAAGGAAATGAACGAAACAGAAACAAAAACCTACATTGATGGGACTATGCCAAGGGAGCCAATGAAAGAGCTCTTCATAGCAAAAGCTAGAACAATTTGAGCTACAAAATAAATAAATTAGTGTTAAATTATAACTCTAGTTATAAAATAAATACCCATGAATCCATACTGATACAAATAAACGATTGAATAAATAAGCAGATGAGAAAGGAGAGGCCAATTTCCTGTGCAGAAGCATTCCATATAATTTATGTAGAAACTATACCTTTAGGGCCGTAATTGTATGCTAACGTGCTTTCCGTTCCTGAAGTGTTCCTCAA
The DNA here is from genome assembly GCA_004023965.1 of Spilogale gracilis. Lineage (NCBI taxonomy): Eukaryota > Metazoa > Chordata > Mammalia > Carnivora > Mephitidae > Spilogale > Spilogale gracilis. The sequence continues at coordinate 28,258 of PITA01019014.1, read as the reverse complement.
GTGTTTGCTGCACACAGTAACTTAATTTCAAAGACTACGATATGGAAAGTGGGGGAAAGTAATCTTGCAGTGGAGAAACCTGACAAACAGTACCCGAGTCAGGTGATCAAGGTCAAGCCCCTCAGTGATGTCATGCTGATACTATACAACCTTGATAGTTGTGATGAAAATAGCACTTTCCCTCTGTGGTCTTCTGTAAACCCATAACCCCATGCTAAACTAATCATGAGAAAAACAGCAGGAAAAAAAAAAACCAACTGAGGAGTATTTTACAAAATACCTAACTAGTATTCCTCAAAACCATGGAGGTCATCAAAAACAAAGAAAGTCTGAGAAACTGTCATAGCCAGGAGGAGCCTAAGGAGAAATGATCACCAAAATGTGCTGTGGTGTTCTGAGTGGGATCCTGGAACTGAAAAAGGGCATTGTGGAAAAACTAAGAAAATACGTATAAAGTATGAGCTGTAGTTAATACTAATATACTGGATATCGAAAACGGTTCAAAAAAAAAAGAAAATGTATTTTTTTTAAGAAAATGTATTTTTAAAAGCTCAAGCAATGCTAGACAATACCAAACAAAAACAAAAACAAAGACCAAGTGAATTAACATCTCTATTATCCAGAAGAAAAAAAAAATAGAAGACTTGAGGGCAAGTTGTTATTCCCATCAGAATCTATCCCCAGGATACCTTAAGCATCTCTGCCTCTCCTTTAAAGTGAAGAGACAGAGGAATATTCAAATTGGCAATGAGAGTTATTAGTTATTATTGTAATCTAATACTAAAGCTAACAAAAATTAAAATCAAGAGATAAAAGGGGATATTGTTTGTTTACTGAAATAACTAATATGTCTTTCGTTTCACAAACTTTGTTACTGGTCGAACACAAAACAAAATAAGTCACCAGAAGCAAAAGGCTTTGTTAGCTATATTTTAAAATATTGATCCAGTGCCCAGGCGAGAATGACATCATAGATATAGGAACACAACCCTCAGGAGAAACTGCCCCTACAAGACAGGGTGTTTTTAGCCTCCTAAAGGAGACTCCAAAAGTGGTATGAAACAGTTTGCATATAAAAAGATATAAACTAGAAGAAGCCTTCAGGAAACATTTTAATTCACTAAGGGGAAAGCCTGGAGACACCAAGGAGGAAGGGGCCCTAGGAGTGGGCAGCAGACCCAGGTGACCAAGGCCCGTCATTCAAGCAAAGAAGCATCCAGTGCTCTCACTCTGCCTTACCCTTCACATATTTACCTCTCTTCTATGTGTGTGAAGCCAGAACTTATTTTTTTTTATTTTATTTTATTTTATTTTATTTTATTTTATTTTATTTTTATTTTATTTCATTTCTTTCATTTCATTTCATTTCAATTTATTTCATTTTATTTTATTTTTAGATTTTATTGAGAAACACAGCTAGAGAGGGAACACAAGCAAGGGGAGCAGGAGAGGGAGAAGCAGGCTTCCCGCCGAGCAGGAAGCCAGATGCGGGGCTTAATCCCGGGACTCCAGGATCATGACCTGAGTTGAAGGCAGATGCTTAACAACTGAGCCACCCAGGCACCCCTAGAACTACATTATTTTAAACATTTTATTTATTTATTTATTTATTTATTTATTTGAGAGAGAGAGAGAGACAGCATGAGCAGGGGGAGGGGTAGAAGGAGAGAGAGAAGCAGCCCCCCTCACTCACCAGGGAGCCCCACATGGGGCTCAATCCCAGGACCCTGAGATCATGGCCTGAGCCAAAGGCAGACGCTTACCTGACTGAACCATTCAGATGCCCCCATTGCTACATTTCTAAAAACATACTAATTTCCTAATTTGTGGCTCCATTTACAAGAAAGTTTTCTAAGAGTCTTAATTTTGATTTTTAAATTTTTAAGATTTTATTTTTTAAGTAATCTCTACACCCAGTTAATGTGGGGCTCAAACTCACACCCCCAAGAGCAAGAGTTGCACAGTCCACTGGCAGAGCCAGCTGGGTGCCCCTTGATTTCTATTTTTTTTTTTTTAAACAGATATTTTACTGCATCCTATTGGGATTCCCTGACTGCGTTCTGAAAAGAGAGAAGAATCTCCGAAGATCAAATCAAATATGAAAATAATTTATTCAAAAGTGGGTGAGATATTTCAAAAATTTCCTATCTGTGAAAATTTTCTTCCTCTTTTTACTAAATAATAGAAAAAGAGAAAAAAGAAAGTTTTATCATTCAGTGATTCCCCAGATCTTTGCCGGACCACAATCCACATTTCTTGTCCACTTAACACAGGCCTATTTACATTTGTGATAAATAGGAAAAACTTGTATTTGAGAGCAATTTCAGGGCTTACCCAGTTTCAGAATACCAATTTTTGCTTTATAATTGAGTTTAGGAGGCAGATCAGCCCTGGGAAAAATGGGGTGGACCTTAAATTAGCAAAACAACAGCAAACAAACCACAACCTTGGGTGAGGACTAGAGGCACTCGGTGAGGACTCCAAGTGCTGTGGAAAATAGAAATTGTTCATCAATGTGACAACAGTGTTGTTATCACAATTATTCAAATCCCTATTCAGCTAAGAAACAGCTCACTAAGGCAAAGTCAAGTGTGACCGGAAGTCAAGACACTCCCAAGATCCTGGAAGTATGCTCTGTGTGCCAGAGAGTCCCTGGGTTCTCTGTGCAGCCAATGGTGGTGCAAGAACTGGGACAGGGCAGAAAAAGCACTTTACCTGGGACAATGTAACAGATTTCCCTAGGAACAACCACTGAAACAATCCTACAGAGTGAGTCACATTGCCTGGGACCATTTCTCCAGCTGTGTGTGTTTTTTAATAGTTTGCATTTCCTAACATATTAAGGAGTTAACAAATTTGCTGGGTGTTGAGGAGTGGCAGGGAGAAAAATCAGGCCCCTTGTGGGCTGCCTTCCTGAACCCAATGCCAAAATTCCTAAGAATGATGAATATGGTCTTCTCAAAAGCTGGGGTCAGATCAACCATGAGATTTTTTAAAATCTGAGCTCTCACCATGTCGATGAGCGATTTCTGCAGTGAAACTGGGCTTTGAATTGAGTCTTATTTAGAACTGAGCAAAGAGAACGTGTGGGCTTGGAACAGAAGTCTTAAATTATTAACATTAGTCTGCATCAGCCAAATACAGTGAGCCGGGTGAGAGGCAACTTGGCCAAGGACTCAGTCTTCTCCTTTAGCGCTCCAAATTTGTTTGGGGCCAAGGCAAACTGTGTGTCCTCCAGCCAGCCCCTTCCATCCCCCATTCCCAAAGCCAGCCCTGCTTGTGAAAGTTCATTAGCGGGATTTAAGAAGTCTACCACCCCTTTTAGGAGCAGACTCCTCTTTGCAATTGCTTTATACAAAATAAGGCCTCCATAAATGTTTGTTCTAATGGTCTGTCACATAATATCTGATCCTTAGAAGGCTTCTTATCCTGCCTCCTCGCTAGCCTGCAGGTGTGAAAATAAACTGCCTTCATAGAGGATTCCTCCTGATAGTTCAAGGCTGGGTGATAGATAATAATAACAACAAAATCTTAACTTGGAACCAGAAATTTGCATCCGATTGGACCCTCACTGGGAGCACCTGCCTTGTGCTGGGGATGTTTTTCAAATGGGAGGGAGGGGGATTGGGGCGGGGGGGGGGGGGCAGGACTCAGAGTTTACACACTCACAGGAGCCTCAGGCTAACCTTTGAAACCTTCCACTTTTTTTTCATCTGGTACTTAATCAACTTCGTACATTTCAAATTTGATTTCTGGGGTCAAAAAATCATTCAATCACTAGTAGAGCAAAGAGGACAAACACTGCTTGAATTCAGAGTGCTCTAAATGTGCGCACCGCTACAGCCTGGGGAACCGATCCCCTCAAATGTGGTTGACATTGGCCAAATTGCGAAGCCACACAAAAGCTTGAAAATGATTAGAAGACAATTATCTGAGCTCATGAGATTTTGTAGACCCCCAAGTTTTCCCTTCCAGAGAAGCACAGGCAGGAGGTGCTACAGAGCAGCTCACAGACTACCCCAACTCCAGTGCGGTCTGCAGCTTCGGGGCTATGTGGTGACACTCGACTTCGTCACTCTGGGCCACAGCACCCCTGTAGAGAATGCGAACAGTGACAGCGCCTACCCTGTAGGTTTGTTGGGAGGATTAATCGATATATACTCAGCACTTAAAACCGTGCCTGGTGTTATTATTCCTAGTGCCTTAGCTTGTGAGTTTGAGCTACCTAAACTGTCAGTCTGTGACAGGGACACATGGCACTTTAGGCATGCATCCAAGACAACCCAGGCCTCAGACTGATGCAGACCAGGAACCAGATATCTGCATCCAGTGAACTGACAAGAGACATATATCCTTCCCCAATTCCCTATTCAAAAGTATATATGGATTGCATGTGATTTATAAAGTTTTGTCCTTTGCTTTGCCTTTTTAATGATTTTATTTAATAAAACTTAGGGTACCTGGGTGGCTCAGTGAGTTAAGCATCTGGCTCTTGATTTCAGCTCAGGTCATGATCTCAGGGTTGTGAGATCAAGCCCTGTGAGGGGCTCTGCACTCAGCTGGGAGTCTGCTAGAGGTTCTCTCTCCCCCTCTGCTTCTGCCCCCTACCCAATAAACAAACAAACAAACAAACAAATAAATAAATAAATCTTAAAAAAGAAAAAAACCTGGAGACCTAAAAAATCTTTTGCTTTTATGTGTTGGTGGTGATAAATGGCAAGTCAGAAATTGGTTTTGAAGACACAGAGGAAAATTTTAACAGTTACAGTAAATCAGGGAAGAAAATATGTTAATAAAGTAAATGTATATAGTTGAAATCTGAAGAGAACATTGAGGTGAGGGGAGTTCATTCCAGATAAAATTCTGGGAACTTTAACACTTGTCCATCTATTCAGTGTTAAAGGTCTTTGTTCTCCATAATCAAAGTTAGGTATTGGAAGAACTTTGCCTTCCTAATAGACACCATCCTCCTCATCCACCTTCTCCTCTCCACACCTGGAATAACATCTAATAGTATTCTGCTGTCCTGAAATCTCTTTTAAAAAAACACATCTCCGGGCGCCTGGGTGGCTCAGTTGGTTGGGCGACTGCCTTCAGCTCAGGTCATGATCCCGGAGACCCGGGATCGAGCCCCACATCGGGCTCCCTGCTCGGTGGGAAGCCTGCTTCTCCCTCTCTCATTCCCCCTGCTTGTGTTCCCTCTCTCTCTGTGTTTCTCTCTGTCAAATAAATAAATAAAATCTTTAAAAAAAAAAACAAAAACACATCTCAAATCTACTAAGTTGATCCATGAACAACACAAGGGTAAAACCTTCAGACCCCCATGCAGTCAAAAATCCACATGTAATTTCTGGCTCCTTAAAAACTAAACTAGAATAGCCTAGTGTTGACCAGAATCTTTACCAACCACATAAATAGTCGATTAAACACATTTTGTATGTGTACTGTATACTGTATTGTTAGTAAAGTAAGCTAGAGAAGAGAAAATCATAATGAAGGAAAACACGTTTACAGCACTGCACTATATTTATCCAAAATATCTGGGGACAAGTGGACCCACACCATTCAAACCCATGTTGTTCAAAGGCCAACTGTACTTAGCTTATGAAATTAAAAATCCAAGATACCATATCATCATTTCAGCCTATTTCTAGCTACTATTTTCCCGCCTGAACAAAGAAAAGATCAGGACACCATGTAACATCTCTTTAGAAACCTTACATTACTGGAGAATAAAAATGTTGACTTAACCATACCATACCTGTTGTTCCCTCTGCCAGGAATTCTCCCAGCGCCTCCATTCATCCACTTCTATTCCTTGTTTCATTCAGATATCTGCTCAAAGAACAAACCTATCACTTTCCAATTGCTCACTCTTTTGCTTTTTGCACAGTTGTTATTACGCATCTATCTAGTTGTTTCCTGTCTATTTTCCTCATGAGGGATGGCACTGAGAAGAGGGCCTAGCACAGAGTAGTCACTCGATAAATACGCGCTGGTCAACTGCACGGATTTAACAGTGCTATTCGCTGGTAAAATCTGCTCTGTTCTGCCATCATCAAGTCAGGTATAGTTAGAACTCTGCGTTCCTAATGTGTATTGTCTTCCTCATCTTATGCCTTCTACACAGTTGGTGCTCAGCAAATGTTTTGTTTGTTTGGTGTTGTTGTTTGTTAAGTAGACTCCTCACCCAGCATGGGGCTTGAACTCAAGACCTTGAGATCAAGACCTGAGCTGAGATCAAGAGTCAGACACTGGGATGCCCAAGTGGCTCAGTTGTTAAGCGTCTGTCTTTGGTTCAGGTCATGATCTCAGAGTCCTGGGATCAAGCAGAAGAGGGAGAGGGAGAAACAGGCTCCCCACTTAAGCAAAGAGCCTGATGCAGGGCTTGATCCCAGGACCCTAGGATCATGACCTGAGCCAAAGACTTAACCCACTGAACCACCCAGGCTTCCCCAGATCTTTATTTCTATATACATGTCTCCTCTAAAAGAAACCAGGGCTCCTTGAAGAAATGGCTAGTTCCAGATCTGGGCAGAGAAAGTATGTGAGCCTGAAGCATCAGACAACAAAGAAAGACTCAAACATGAAAAGGACATTTCAATAGGCAGAGGATCCAGCTCAAAAGGGGTTCTCACTGCACAAACTTGGGAGAACTTGAACATCAGAAAATAATGATCATGATGGATCATAACACATTGAATTTAAGCAGAAATTCCGTAGATTATAGCAATCATAGGGATGTTCCCAAAGAAATTAAGGGGAAAGAGAGAGAGATCTTCTGTGTAGAAGTATTCTGTTAACAAGTGTAGAAGTAATGACAATTAGAAAATCCCCATCTGTACTCCCCATTATAATCACTGATTCAGGCAATGATTATTAATTGATGCAAAAACCCCTAGGTCAGTGTTATAGGGGTATAGGTTTTCCAAAGTCTAAAAGTCCCCTACAGGTTATCTTTATGATAGGGGGATTGGCAGGGACAACTTTAAGGGAATAAACTGAGCCTTAGCAGGAGAGAGTGACTTCGGGGTGCCACCTGCTGTGACACACCTATCAAGAATTCTTGCCAGACATGTTTAATCCTGAATTTAGTCATGAAGAAGCAATCAAATAAAAAATCCAGAATATGGGCTATTCAGGAGATATAGTTCAGTGGTAGAGGACTTGGCTGCACAATGTGGGATATTCTACAGCATAACCAGTCTAGACCCTTCAAAAAAATTCAATGTAATGAAAAACCAAAGGAGAGTAAACTGCTCTAATTAAAAGATACTTGTCATGTGCATATGTCACATTATTTGAAAGTGTTAGAATCTGTTATAGTGATGAGAAAGCAAATAGGTAGGTAAAGAAATTAAGCATAGAAGCAAGTGGTTTGAGACATGGTCAGAATTCATAAGATGTTTAAGTATAGCCCAACTAGATAAAATACAATTTAAATGTGCCAATTGTAGAAAGAAAGAAATGGGAAATTCCAAAAGGTGCTAGATATTCATGCTCTATAAAACACACGGGTGTATATCGACATTCCACATTCATGAAGTCTTAAAATCAGCTACTCATTGATGATATTCATCTTGTAGCCTCTCATCAGGCAGATTAGTGAGGTTTATTTAGCTCTAGCACCCTGTGCCTCTCCCACAGAGCAAGTGTGTGTCTAGGTCCCCTAGCTCTAGCACCCTGTGCCTCTCCCACAGAGCAAGTGTGTGTCTAGGTCCCCAAATTTCCCACTGCTGGGTCCATTGGCTCAGACCCTATCTCTGGCCCATAGAACATGCATTCTGTGTCCCCTTGCTGCTTGATATATCTTTATCTCCAGCTTCCTACTCTATATCTAGAGAGAGAGAGCCATGATCCCGGGATTGAGTCCTGCATCAGGCTTCCAGCTCCCCAAGGACCCTGCTTCTCCCTCTGACCTTCTCTACTCTCTCATGCTCTTTCTCACTCCCTCTCTCAAATAAATAAAATCTTTAAAAAAATAAAGATTTATTTATTATTTTTAAAAAATATTTTATTTATTTGACAGAAGAAACATAGCTAGGGAGGGAACACAAGCACGGGGAGTGAGAGAGGGACAAGCAGGCTTCCCGCCGAGCAGGGAGCCCGATGCGGGGTTCGATCCTGGAACTCTAGGATCATGACCTGAGCCGAAGGCAGTCGCTTAACCAACTGAGCCACCCAGGCGCCCCTATTTATTTATTTATTTATTTGTCAGAGAGAGAGAGAGAGAGAGAGAGAGAGCGCCCATAAGCAGGAGGACCAAGTAGGGGAACCAGGAAGCAGAGGAAGAAGCAGACTCCCTGCTGAGCAAGGAGCGCAATCCAGGACTCCATCCCAGGACCTGGGATCACGACTTGAGCTGAAAGCAGATGCTCAACCGACTGAGCCACCCAAGCGTCCCCTGCTATACATTTTAATTAATTAAATCATGTGACTCAAGCATCTCCATGCGGCTGTGAGCTTTTCTGTTATGTGAGCAGGGAGAGCTTGGCTGGAGGTAGAAGTGGAGGATCCTATCACACTGAGTAAATTCCCCATGCAACCATGACTCAAGAGCAAGTACAGCCAACCACAACATGGAAATTAGAAACGTAACAGCTTTCAAAGACATTTTGGGGGCACCTGGCTGACTTAATCCAGAGAGCATGTGACATCTCAGAGTCGTGAGTTTGAGCCCCACATTGGATACAGAGATTACTTAAATAAGTTAATTTTTTAAAAAGACATTTTGGAGACAAGCAGAGCATTTGAAATATGGACCACATATCAGATTGTTTTATTGAATTAATGTTTCTTGGATGCAATAATGATATTGAATTTGGAGGCCCTATCCCTGGCAAATGAATGCTTCTGTATTTAGGAGCATAGGAGAAAGAGAGAGAAAGCAAATGCAGCAGACTCTTAACTCGTGAATCTGGATAAAGGTGTGTTGGTGCTTGTCTTTTCATAAAACTCTAATGTAATTACAATGTTCAAAATTAATCTTTAAAAAACTGGCGTGAATTAAGCTCGGGGTTTATTCCTTTATCTCCAGCTTTCTGCTCACTGGTTCAGTCCAGTTAAGTGGACAGCACACATTTCTCTTGCTTCCTTCTTTCCTGTCCCTTGTAGAAAGTGAAAGTAAGGCACTGTTTATGTCATTGAGATTGATCTAAATATAATCGTTATGTACAAATTCATAGTTTTGGTTTCTTACTAACTCTTCATTAGAAATTTTCTATGATTTAGGGGCACCTGGGTGGCTCAGTTGCTTAAGCGACTGCCTTCGGCTCAGGTCATGATCCTGGAGACCCGGGATCGAGTCCCACATCGGGCTCCCTGCTCAGTGGGAAGCCTGCTTCTCCCTCTCTCACTCCCCTGCTTGTGTTCCCTCTCTGGCTGTGTTTCTCTCTGTCAAATAAATAAATAAAATTTTTAAAAAAGAAATTTTCTACTGTTTAGGATAATAATTTAGATATTTTTTAAATCTTTTTTTTAAGATTTTATTTATTTATTTGACAGAGAGAAAGATCACAAGTAGGCAGAGAGGCAGGCAGAGAGAGGAAGAAGCAGGCTCCCTGCTGAGCAGAGAGCCTGATCTCAGAGCCCAGGACACTGAGATCATGACCTGAGCCAAAGGCAGAGGCTTAACCCACTGAGCCACCCAGGTGCCCAGCAATTTATATTTTTGCCAAAGTTAAGCCTTATTATTTTGATGTTACATGGTCATCATCATGTCTATCTAAGCGATTGTTTTCTTTCCAAAAGCATCAAATCTTGAACTCCTTCACTGAATATGGCTAGCTGACTTTTAGGTAGTAAATGTAAAGTGAAAAATGTGTCCACAGACTACTTGAAGTGTCTTTTCATGAAGGAGGCATAGAGACTAGAGTACTGTCCAAATTCTTTTATTGTGTTGTAATATTGTTGCATTAACTACAATTATCAGTAAATTAAAATTTTAAAAACTAGGGACTTAGTATTTAGTCCCCAGACTTGGCTGGTATGGTGGTAGCTACTGTTAAGGAACATCTGATAAGTGTCCTACTGTAAGATTCACCATACACTTCCAGGCAAATCAAGCCAAAGGTTGTTAAATCCTCGCAAGTGGACATTGTATGAAAATGCATTGCTAACAGCTCAGGGCACGCCCTTTATTCCACCCCAGCTGTACCTCAGCAGAGAAACCTACAGAGGAATCAGATAGCCATGGAAATGAGATCAAGTGCACAATAGCTGTGAAGATAAGAAACCTCACTGGAGGCAGACATCAGAGAGAAGGAGTGATGATTCTCCTGGCATTTTCTAACTTTGCAGAGACACAAGAGATGACTATAGGGGAGACTGCTTATAGGTTTAAACAGAAATTCACTATAGGAAGACAGTCTTTACTAACCTCAAGTAATTCAGGAAGTGCTAACAATGAGATAGCTTTTCAAGTTTTCATCTGAATTAAATTTAATGACATTTTTTAAAAAGGTGCTACTTGTAAGGATCCCTGGATGGCTCAGGCCTTAAGCATCCAACTCTTGATTTCTGCTCAGGTCATGATCTGAGGGCCCTGGTATTGAGCCTCAGAGTCATGGGATTGAGCCCCATTTCGGGCTTTCCTCTGCACTCAGTGCAGAGTCTGCTTGAGATTCTCTCTCCTTCTCCCTTTGCCCCTCCCCTCACACACGTGTGCACATGCATACACACACTCTCTCTAATAAATAGAACAAAAGTCAAACGGAAGAGCAGGATTAGCTGAGAAAGTCACTTTCATTTCTCCTTCCCCCTGCCCAACTACACAGTTCTTCCCAAAGAAATGCCTGCCTCTAAGTGGTAGAAAGATAAAAGTATATATTTATTTGTGTGAGTCCTTTTAGAAGTTAAAGAAATTATCCATATAAATCCTGCCCTTCTCCTTTTCCCTAAGACTCCCTCCCTCTCCCTAGGACTCTCTCCTGAAGGCCACTTCTTCCTCCTCTTCTGCTCTCCCAAAACCTGTTCTAGGCAGTATGTCTTACCCTGAGAAGCGTGATGCCTTATACTCCTAACAGCCACCTGGCTTCTATACACTTGCTTGCTAGACCCTAAGAAAGTGGAAAAACCCTAGCAGCCCCCCACCCCCATAGCCACCTTCTCCCCGCGCCTTCAGATCTAAGAACGAGAGATAATGGCCATCTGGCTCCGGGAGTGTGGCTACAAGAGCACTCCCTGAGCCCGGTGGCTACGTGACCACTCCCAGAGCCCCCTACCCGACCATCTGGCGGTTTGGGGTTTGCTGGGCTGGGGGGCCAAGGCCAGTCGTAAGGCAACCAGTAAACTAGGGAGAATGTCAACCAATCATGTGCTTGTAACTGTGGAGATTCTCCAACTTCTCTATAACTTCTTTACCTATAAAAAGCTGAAAAATTTGCTGTTCAGGGTCTCTGAGCGTGACCGGTAACGTCCGCATGGAGGCCCAGGTTCGAACCTGACAATAAACGACCCTTGTCGCTTGGCTTTGACTCTGGTCTCCGGTGGTCTTTTTCGGGGGTCTCACGACTTGGGCACAACAACCCAAAGGGAAGTGCTCCTGGCTCTCCAGTGTACTAGAGCTAAAAATAATGTTGAGGTTGTGTGCCTGGGTGGCTCAGTTGATTAAACATCTGCCTTCTGCCTTTGGCTCAGGTCATGATCCCAGCCAGGGTCCTGAGACTGAGCCCCGCATTGGGCTCCCTGCTCAGCAGAGTCAGCTTCTCCCTTTCCCTCTGCCCCTGCTCTGGTATGCTCTCTCTCTCTCTTGTTCACTCCCTCTCCCAAATAAATAAATAAATACTTTTTAAAAAAAAAATGTTAAGGCCCACTGAGTTAAATTCTTGAAGGTTCCATTGTTTGCTGAAGAAAAGAAGGGGTTATGTTATGAATAATGTATACAACACATAATGACATACAAAATTACTCATTTCTTCATCTGGGCCCAAATCAACTTGTTCATGTAAAGAGAATAAAGATTGAAAATTGTAAACCCCATAAAAAGGCCTGTAAGAGTTTAGAACAGTTATTGTCTGGTTAAGAGACTCCTGAACCCTTTAAAGCAAGTATTCATGATATTTTCCCAGTTCCTTATTCAGTATGCATTTCCTGTTGCCATTCACAAATGTTAGTTGGACGTTGTTAATCTATATCTGTATTTTAAAATTGCAACCCAATCAGATAGAGGTCAAGCAGCATGGGTGATTAAAGAATTTACCTGAAGCAGAACAAAGGAGATAGAAGTTTATTGAATATCCTGCAAGGGAGCTGCGGGAAGAACAGCAAAGGAGAGTGTCTGCCACGAGGCAGTGGTAGGGGGCTTTCGTTAAAGGGAGAAGTTTAGGGGTATCGGAACCTATGGAATTTTCCTTTGTTGGTACCTCTGCCTGGGTGTAAGTGACCCATTGGCCAGCTATTATGGCTGTTTTGATGTGGGTCACCTGAGGGGTCTGTTTGCATTCCACCCAGGGTCACTGGGGCCTTTTGCCTTACTCAGGTGTCCTTTGCTCAAGCTGGTTGCCTAAAAACAGCCTCTGCGTTAACGAGTTGCAAACCTCTTGTTATTGGAACTCCTTTGGTATGGATCGATAATCAAAATTATCCAGCTCTTCCTGCCATCTTTGTGGGCCACCCTAATGGTCTGCATAAATGTCCTGGCTGATGCTCTCAAGAGCATCAAAAACACCAAAACCTTCTTGTTAGGTCATGCTCCAAAGTCACCATCTAGAGTTCAGCTGTGATGATGAAACATGGTTACACAGGCCAATTGGAAACCACTGTTGATTGCAGAGCTGGGAAAACTGTTGTGAACATCCTAAAGGAAGGTTAAACAAGTGTGGAATGAACATCATAGTCAAATTAATCAAGTGTGGAATTGATGCACAACTGAAAAATTCTAGAAAAGTGGCAGAAAAACCTATTCCTCTCCCATTACTTTAGTTTCATGTGCTGACCATCTCAGCTAATATCATGGACTGTGAAGACTACAAAAATATGCAGGACGGAAAATCCTGGGAGTATTTTTGTAGAAATGTGAAAATACATATGTGAAAATAAAATGCCCCAGTGGAAAACAATCAATCAAAATTGTTCAGTATAAACAATACCTCCCACACTGATCACCACACTTGCTCACAGAGAATCTTCCATATAACTTCCTATGCAAAGAGAAGTCAACCAAGTTGTCATATTCCAGGCACTTGGGCAAAATGTCTTGAGGAATATAGAAAGTAATATTTTCCCAGTCTCATACTCCCCTCGATAGTAAAAACCTTCAATATTTCAAGGAAATTATATCTCATCGGTTCTTCATCTATTTTCCCCCTTGATTCCATTGTCTTGTTAAACTGTGATTCCCAGTGGATCTTTATTAGTGTTGTAGGGCTGCATGGTCCAATAAGATAGACACTAACTTATCTTACAGCTGGCTACTTAAATTTACACTAATTAAAGTTATTCGTTTATTATCAGTTAAATAATAAATAATTAAAATCAATTATGTGGCTATTTAAATTTAAATTAATTAAAATTTCACAAAATATAAAATTCCATTCCTCAATCATGCTGGCCAGATTAAAAGTGCCCAGGAGCCGTATGAGTCTAGTGTCTGCATACTCCACACAATACTGATATCCATCATTGCGGAAAGCTCTATGAAACAGCGCTACTGGGAAGGCACTCTTTATTTTTCTTACTTCTTTATTTTTAATCAGTAAGTAATATTTTGGCATAAACTAAGTGAATTTTTAAAAAGCTAGAGGTTATCAGCGAGTTTGAAACTGCGTATTCAGTCCCAAAATCTAAAAGAACACAATTCGAAATATCTGTGACCAAAGCAAATGAAAACAATAAACCAACACAGGACTTACGCATCCTTTTCTGCTGGTCGAACACCAAGTCCTTTTTTAAGATTCCGATGTCCTAGGTGCGCCTAGCTGGCCAGTCAGTAGAGCATGAAACTTTTGAGCTCAGGGCCATGAGTTCAGGCCCCATGCTGGGTGTAGAGATAACTTAAAAATAAAGTCTTAAAAAAAAAAAGTTTATCTGCCCTAGAAAAGCTTTCCCGACTCAGTTCAATCCCCCAGGATCTTCAAGGAAATAACCTTTGCCTCTCTCACTGACTTCTGTATATGGGTCTAACAAGCCTCCCAAATTTAAAAAAGAAAAATTTATTCTACATAACTGTCTCTATCTCTGTCTCTAAGATCCTTAAGAACAGGCACCTGATCCCATTGGTCATTATAACCCCAGCCCACATTACCTAGTAGGAGCATAATAAAAAATAAACCAAAAAATCGACTACATCAGGGGCACCTGGGTGACACAGTTGGTTAATCGTCTGATTCCTGGTTTCAGCTCAGGTCATGATCTCAGAGTCATGAGATCGAGTTCTATGTGGGACTCCATGCTCAGCATGGAGTCTGCTTCAGATTCCCTCTCCCTCTGCCCTTCCTTTTCTTGCTTTCTCTCTCTAAAGTAAATAAATAGATTTTTTAAATTAATAATTAATTGATTGACTGATTGATTGATTAAATGTATAAACGGACTGCATCAGTCACTGAGCACCTGTGTGTGCCAGGACAGGAGCAGTGCTAGATTCTGGAGCTCTGACTCGATCACAAAAATCCAGTCCCCCCTCCACAAGCACACAATCAGGCATTGATTTCCTTAAATCTGATTTAAAGTGTTATATGAGCTCATTTCATATAGTCAAACTCTGCTCTGCCGGAGGAAGAAAGAGCATTCCAAAAATTAAAGTCGTTAAAATTAATAAGTCCAGAAATAATGAAAGTGTCAAACTGTCCCAGCCAGAAGGAGCCTAAGGGACAGGGTGACTAAGTATAACGTGGAATCCTGGAACAGAATAACAGAATAAGGATATCAAATAAAAAATAAGGAAATCTGAAGAAAGTACTGAATTTAGTTAATGATAATGTATCAATACCCATTCATTCACTGTGACAAATGGGCACTAATGTTAACATGTTGACAAGGGGCAAGTTGGTTATGGGATATATAGGAACCCTCTGTGCTATATTCATAACACTGCTGTAAACCTACATAAATACCATTTCATTCTCACAAGAAAAGATTATTTTTTTTTTAAGATTTTATTTATTTATTTGACAGAGAGAGATCACAAGTAGGCAGAGAGGCAGGGAGAGAGAGAGGAGGAAGCAGGCTCCCTGCCGAGCAGAGAGCCCAATGCAGGCCTGGATCCCAGGACCCTGAGATCATGACCTGAGCTGAAAGCAGGGGCTTTAACCCACTGAGCCACCCAGGCGCCCACAAGGAAAGATTCTGACACAGACTGAAGCTAATCCATAAAATCCATAAAATTCATAGGGTTGGAGGGTACTGCTAACAGGCTGCTCTGTCACCCACTGACCAATGACCAGGTCTTGAAAGTGGACTTGACTGTGCCATGTTAGCACCACTCAGTCCTTTTTGAGAACACAACGTGTGTTCAGAGTGGTCTTTGCTGGGGGCACCTGGGTGGCTCCAGTCAGTTAAGCATCTGCCTTCGGCTCAGGTCATGATCCCAGGGTCCTGGGAGAGTGCTCTGCATCGGGCTCCCTGCTCAGTGGGGAGTCTGCTTCCCCCTCTCCCTCTGTGTGGTCTCTCTCTCCCCCTGTCAAATTAAAAAAAAAAAAAATCTAAAAAATTCTTGAAAAAAAAAACAGAACAGTCTCTTTGTCTCTTTGCTCTCTGAAAGGAAAGTATTTTCTTGTATTTTTTTTTATTTATTTGACAGAGAGAGAGAGATCACAAGTAGGCAGAGAGGCAGGCAGAGAGAGAGGAGGAAGCAGACTCCCTGCTGAGCAGAGAACCCGATATGGGCCTTGATCCCAGGACCCTGAGATCATGACCTGACCCACTGAGCCACCCAGGCGCCCTGGACCACTATTTTTTAATGGTACCCTCCAGGTACCACTTTAAAGCTATGTAGATATTGGTTGTTGTTTTTTTTAACCTTTTCTCTTTTTCAATAATTTCCAAGAGGGATGGAAAATTCAATATATAAAAATATTCGGGGTGTTGAAGTAAATTGTGATTGGACACAATTTACAGTAAAGTTGGTTGAGGTGGGGAGGTCTTGGCATTGTCTAGGGCATGCCTTTTACACGTGAGGGTTCAAGCAAGTCCCCTGAGGTGCTTGGGAAAAGGCCGTTGTGATCCAGTGGGGCCAGGGTGGAGCCTGAGAGTCTAACAAGCTCCCTGGTGATACTGCTGCCATCGGTTCTCAAACCACAGATTGAGGCAAAGAGGAATTTTCAACTCAAAGATTACCACCTTCATCCACAGGCTGGGACTTGCTTTCCCTACCCACTGTTCACTGTCTGCCACTGGAAACCCATGCCAGCTTACTGGTTGCTCCCCCCAGGATACAAAGGGGAACCTGCCTTGTCACACATGTGTGCACGCACACACATGCACACACATTCTCCTTTTGCTGTTCTCGTTGCCTAGTGTGAATCTGTTAGGTACCAGAGCTGGAATGACAACTGTCAAAGAGACCTGCAACAAAGAGCCCACCATCTAGCAAGAGATCCAGGGTTTAAATGCTCAGTTACAATAATACAGGGTGCTAAGTAATGCAATGATAAGCGGGGGTGCTAGAAGAATATGTGGGAAAACATTTAGGAGACAGATTGTCTATTCCAGACACCACTGGCACCATTCATAGGTTACTAATAGTTGGGCAATCAGCACGTCTAGAATTACCTTGCATTGCCCAAGCCCTGTGTATATAGTGAATGTTACACAGTATACCATGCAGGTCTATTTTAACTGAATTCAATAAAGATATGAATACTTTGTTTGGCTAGCACATATTAAATTATTATATAAAGGGGACGATGTCCCTTCTCAAGTCATGGGTGGTCAAAAGGGTCCCGAGAGAAGTTGGCATCAAAACTGAGACTTCATTAGTTGGGAAGCCCCCTGACCTTGGCCACTGAAAGTAGAGCACTGCAAGGAAAAGGATTGGCTGCTGTAAGGTCTGGAGTCAGACATGGAGTGACTTGCAGGAACACGTATGTTTCAGTGCTACTGGGACATATAGTCTGATGCGAGGGTAAGTCAGTGGCGAGGAATCAAAGTAGAGAGGACAAAACCCAGGTCTTATCCCATCTTTCCCTCATTTTTGCTGATCAGCTTAGTTTATGGGTTAATTTCTTCTTCCACTAAATTCTATCCAATTGATGAACTTTACCTAGCTCATCACATGTTACCTTGATTCAGGGACTTATGCAAATGTCTCCTTTAAATGAAAGCGTCCCTTAGAGAAGAGGACAACTGGATCTTTCTTTGTAACATTGTCACACTGTCTTTCATGGATGTGGTGCTCAGTTAATATTTCTTGAACGAATCAGTAAGACAATTAGGCAATATTTTCATAATTAAACCAGGCCATGCTCATCTCACACTTATTTATAAGGCTCAGCACAGCCTAAACATGTACTGATTGATTTTCTCAAATCCTCTCTGTGTTTTCAACATTACTGCTTTAAGCAGTATGTCTTTCAAGTGCATGCTTACTTCCTGTTTAAACAAGTGGTCTCTTGATGAGTTCTACCAGAGCCTTCTGGGCAGGTTCCTATGTTCCCGGTTGCAATGTTGTCTAAGTTGCATCTTCCAGCCTGGGCCTCACCCAGCAGGGTGAGAGCACCTGGTGCACGCAGAGAAGTTTACACTCTCCCATTACTCCCCTTCCCTCTCCTACAGGCTTGCCCCAGACTCTCTTCTTCATGCCTACTCCATGAAAGGCAGCAGAATTTATGTGCCAAACTTCCTTTTCCTGCTCCCCACGACTATGACCTGTCTCTGGGTTGGCCCAACCCTAGCTCCTGGGAGAACCAGCTTCCGGTACAACTGTGTAAAGGAGTCTCAAAACCCTGCACCAGGGTCCTATTGTTCACATCTATTAACAGAATATGGGGTTCACTCCTAAGACCCTGTGATCATGACCTAAGCAAAAGGCAGTTGCTTAACAACTGAGCCACTCAGGTGTTCCTCTTCTCTTTTCTAAAATCCTGCCAAAATGACAGTAGAGGAAATACATATACCTAAAATTATCAAAAGAAGGAAGAGGAGACAATAGCAGTCAAGAAATGTCAGCAATTTGTGTAGATACAATGTGGGAGCAGGTAACTGACTTAGCAGGTTAGTTCACCCTGGAGAATGTCTCATGGAAGGCAAGGAGACACTGCTGTTCAAAACAGGAAACTATATGAAATTCTGGACACAGAAGACCCAGACCCTAGGTCTGCCTTGTATCATTCCACAGCAGGTAGCTTCTTCCCACCTTCTCCTCCAAGACCAGAACCAGGAGCAGACAGGACTAGGATGTACCCACAACCACATGGGGTGCCCAGAGCAGGTCCACCTGTGGCCTTTGGGTCTAACCCTCTGCTTGGCTCAGAAACCAGCATCCATGCTTATGGTCCTCTTTCCCTCTACCCCCTCATTAAGGGGAGATCAGACTATTATTATTCTCCAGTGAAATTCCAAGAGAAAATATATACAGATAGTGACATTTGGGAGTACACCAAGGAAATGATTGTCCCTTATTTATTTACAGTGAGGCCCATCAGGCAACAAGCCCCTACAGCATGGCAGGTCTTCCCACCAGCTCTTAGCTATGAAGGGAGAGCTTAAGACCACCATACCTTTGAAGAAATCTTTGTACATGAAAATGACAATAGCAGTTAGAAATCTGAAAGCAGGGGCACCTGGGTGGCTCAGTTGGTTAAGCGACTGCCTTCGGCTCAGGTCATGATCCCGGAGACCCGGGATCGAGTCCCCTATCGGGCTCCCTGTCAGCGGGAAGCCTGTTTCTCCCTCTCTCACTCCCCCTGCTTGTGTTCCCTCTCTAGCTGTGTTTCTTTCTGTCAAATAAATAAAATAAAATAAATTGATAAGCTGGGCTTTATTAAAATTATAAACTTATGTTGGGCCAAAGACAATGTCAAAAGATGAAGAGACAACTCAAAAACTGGGAGAAAATATTTGCAAAAGACTTTTCTGTCTCTTGATCATTTGATAAAGAACTATTACCCAAAACATACAAGAAAGAAAGAAAGAAAGAAAGAAAGAAAGAAAGAAAGAAAGAAATCTGAAAGAAAACACATGGCACACCCAAACCTGGAAATGTAAGGATAATTTAATGGAGGGACAGCTGACAAAAATAAGTGGGGCTCAGGGTGAGTAAGTAGGAAGGAGGAGCTGCCAAAATAGAGAATGTGCTTGTCTAGAGAGTCTACTCACCCAGAACTGTGGCTTTTGGTAGGAGAATCTTGGAGGTGGGTTTATCTGTGGGAGCCAGTACCCCAAATTCATTCTTTTCTGTCCAGCTTTCCCACAGGTGCAGCCCACACAGAATCCAAAAGGCACAGGAGCCTGTTGTTGATACAGCCTCCTTGACAAAAAGTAGTGGGATGAATCTGAGTGACCCTGAGTACAGATTGGTGGGGCCAAGGGAAAATATTCATCACCAAGACTGAAACAAACAGAAAAGAGAGAGGAGAATAGGAAAGAAGCAAAGACAATGCAGAGAATAGAAGTCATAATATCCTCAAAGAAAGAAGAGAATATATACATGCATACATACATACACATATGTGTATACATATGTATGTGTTTGTGTATTTAATATTTGTTTATTCCAGAGAAAGAGAAAGAGAGAGTATATGAGCAGGGGGAGGGGCAGAGGGAGAAGGGAAGCAGACTCCCTGCTGACCGTGGAGCGAGATGGATGTGGGGCTCAATCCCACAAGTCTAAGATCATGACCCAAACTGAAAACAAGAGTTGGACACACAACCAACGGAGCCACCCAGATGTCCCAAGTTTATATATTAAGAAGATAATATATATTTTAAAAGATTAAAGAACAAAGAGACCATGGACAGCACAATATCAGGACTGAAATTTTCAAAAGCCAATGGAATATTGGAGGTTAAAATCCAATAAATGTCCATAAAGTAGAATAAGAATGTAAATATATAGAAAGTAGGAAATAAATAAGATAATTAGTGGATCAGTCCAGACCTTATTACATCTGATAAGTAGTACTCCCAGAAAAAAAAAAAAAAAAGAAGGGGGGGTAATCAAAAAAAATAATAATGCCAGAATAATTTCTCTAAAGAGTTAATAACTTGAAATACCCACCACATATCCACCACAATTAATTTTTTAAATTCATGCAAAAGCATATCATTGAAAATTTTGTCCCTTACATGTAAAGGGAAGATAGGTAAAGCAGGTTTCGGGGAAGCAGAGCTAAAATGCAATAGAGTTAGGAAACTCAGCATACCCACTGGGAGTTCTGTAACAGATGCCTCTTCAGAGTTGTCCCTCGTGAGGGCAAGGGAGCCAGACCTCTGAATTCTCATGTAGACTAATCACTGAATGTGGAGTGTAGCCTTGGGTAAAGCGACGCCTCCCAATAGCAGGTAAATCCCAGAAAAGGACACCCAGCTGAGAGCTGCCCTCTGTTAGAGCTCCAAGAAAAGAAACTTGAAGGGAAGATCTGGGCAGCATCTACCTCATCCACTACAAATGAATGTCAGATGTGAGAATGTGAGATAGTTTCTGATATCAGACATGTTAGGAGAGAGAAAAAGTGTACCAGCAGACACAGCATATGTGTAGTCAATTCCTTTTCTGCTTACATCATTTAGAGTTAGTTTGGTGACTTGCAACAAATAATCCTCATGGTACAGTGGAGAAAGAGGTCACAAGAAAAATGATACACCTAGTTATGTGGGGTTTTTTTAACATTTTAATTAAGTGTACAGTTCAGTAGTACTAAGTATGTTCACCTTGTTGTGCAATCATCACCAACATCCATCACCAGAATTTTCTCATCTTGCAAAACTGAAACTGTATATCCATTAAACAATAACTTCCCATTTCCCCCTTCCTGCATCCCTAGGCAGCTACCACTCTACTTTCTTTCTCTATGAATTTGACTATTCTAAGTTCCTCATATAAGCAGAATCATGCTGTATTTTTCTTTTTACAACAGCTTATTTCACTTAGCATAATGTTCTCAAGTTTCATTCATGATGGAGCATGTGACAGGATTTCCTTCCTTGTTAAGGTTGAATAATATTCCATTGTATGTATGTATCACGTATTTTGTTTATCCAGGCATCCCCCAAAGGACATTTGGGTTGCTTCCACCTTTCAGTTATTGTGAACAGCGCTGCTATGAACATGGTTGTGAAAATATCTCTTCCTGACCATACTTTCTATCCATTTAGATATATACCCAGAAATAAGATTGCTGAACCAAATGGTAGTTCTATTTTTAAACTTTGGATGAACAGCCACCCTGTTTTCCATAGTGGTGGCACCATTTTACAATCTCACTAACAGCGTATAAAATTTCCAAGTTATCTGTGTCCTCTCCAATGCTTTTTATTTCTTGTTTGTTTGACTGATTTTTTAAAAGAAGTCATCCTAGTTAGTATGGGGTGATATCTCATCACAGTTTTTATTTGCATTTCTCTAGTGATTTGTGATGTTGAGTATCATTTTATATGGTTTTTGGCCACTTGTACATTCTTTGGAGAAATATCTATTCAAGTCCTTTGCTCATTTCTTGATGGGCTATTTGATTTTTTGGTTGCTGAACTGTAAGGGTTCTTTATATGTTCTGGATATTAACCCCTTTTCAAATATATGATTTCCAAACTTATCATAAATTTTTCAACTTCATACTTTCTTGCTGCTTCAACAGCCCCACAAACAGGCTGTGAACACTCTGCCCAGGTGTCCAGTTGTACCCATGTGATAAGGCTGGTCCCTGCCACAAGTTACTCTCATGTCCTGCCCTAACTGTGACCTAATGACCTTCAAATGCACCAATGGAATCCCCTCATGCCTTTTGTTTGTGTACTCCATCTTGACCCTCAGTGAAGGCACTAGTGTCCCTCAGCCCCCCACCTGCTAGGTTGAGCTGACTCCCTTGGCACTTACCCCGTGATGCCTTGCATGGCAAAGCATGCCTCCTGTCTCTAGGACCTGTGAGTATAGACATTTTATTTTCCTGCACCTCTCCTTTTCCCTTTTTGTGATTGAACCTGACTGACCATCTCATGAAAGAATAAAAAACACAATTACTTCCTTCCACTCCATAGGCAGTCTTTCACTCTGCTAATAGTGTCCTTTGACACACAAAAGTAAGTTTGGCACATGCTATTTATCTATTTTTGCTTTTGTTGCCTGTACTTTCAGTGTCATACCTAAGAAATCATTGCCAAATCCATTGTCATGAAGAGTTTCCCCTATGTTTTCTTATAGGAGTTTTATAGTTTGGGGTCTTACATTTAGGTCTTTAATCTATTTTGAGTTCATTTTTTAATAGAATGTATGAAAAAGACCCAGTTGCATTTTTTTCACAACTGGATGTCCAGTTTTCCCAACACCATTTGTTGAAGAGACTGCCCTTCATCCATTGAATGATCTTGGCATCCTTGCCAAAAATCATTTGAACATATATGTCAGGGTTTATTTCTGACTGCCTATTCTATTCCATTAGTCTATGTGTCTTTATGTCATACTGTACCATACTGTACTTTGATTTCATACTATGTTTTGAAATCAGAAAGTGTTAGTCTCCCCACTTTGTTCTTCTTTTTCCAAATTGTTTTGGGTATTCAAGGTCCCCTGAGATTCCATGTGAATTTTAGAATTTTTTTTCTATTTCTGCAAAAAAAAAAATATCTTTGGGATTTCAATACACCTACTTTTGAGCACATTGTGCTTGTGGTTTCTGTGAGGTGTCCATATCAAGTAGGAGATTGATTTAGGACTCAGAAGGAACTGAGGATGGAAATCAGTCATCTTACATAACGTGTCTACTTTTCCAAGAAGCTTTAAATGATTGTTGCCTTCCAAAATAGCAGCAGGAAAAATAAATCCCAACAACAAAAATAATTGTAATAGTAATAATTAGGAAAAATAAATCCCAAAGGAAAAGAAGCCTCTGTATTGTTACATTTTTTTTTTGCCTTTCTTTTCATCCATAAAGCCTATACTCAGCATTTTAAAAGTAAGATCATTTGGCCTGATTCTCCTCAAAGAGAAAAGATAAGATTTTTTTCCTAAATCTGAGGGAAATCAC
Organism: Spilogale gracilis; assembly: GCA_004023965.1. Taxonomy (NCBI): domain Eukaryota; kingdom Metazoa; phylum Chordata; class Mammalia; order Carnivora; family Mephitidae; genus Spilogale; species Spilogale gracilis. Next base: position 5,144 of record PITA01019014.1, on the reverse strand, counting down.
ATTCTATGAGAAATGGAGGAGGCTGACAATCATCTCTCTCCTTCTGTCTCACCTGCGTGCAGCAACCCAGCACCCACATAGAGCTCGGTGAGGTGGCTCAGGGCCCAGCAGCCAGCTTGCCAAAGCATTTCCCCAGTTCTACCTGAGCAGGACCACAGCCCCACCACCACTGCTCCTGCCCTGCCATTTTCAGGCAGGATAACAAAGACTGTGAGTTAACCAGTGAAGTTCTCCACACCAGACATACTCAGGCTGGGATGCAAAATCCTAGGGCACACATCATAGACTTGTTCCCAGCATATTCCAGGAGGACTTTTTTTATATGACATACTTCCAAATACGTCTAAGCCGTATACCAAACACTACAAAGGCATCATTATGCCAGGACTCTGGTCTTTTCTTTTCAAGCTGTGTGTCTTTCTAGAACACTAGATGGAGTAAAAAGAGTTCAAGAGCATCTTTTTCAGGGCAGTATATTCATAAATCTTACTCTCCATTAGCAATTAATTAATCCTTATTTTTATTCAATTTTCTGTCAGCATCCAGAGGGTAGTTAAGTGTTCGCTGAAAAGTCCCCACCTCTACTCTTGCACTGGAATCAGCAGGAATGCTTACTTAAATTCTTGGGGACCACTTCACACCTACTGAGGTCTCAGGATATGGCCCAGGAATCTGCATTATAAACAATGCCCAAGAGATTCTATGCATATGAACATTTGAGAGACACTGAACTACAGCAAATAAAAGTTTTACCCAAAAGAATTCAACTAAGAAAATAATTATCATAATCATAGGATAATAATGATTCTCAAATAGTTTCCAACATACAACCAGACATCTACTCATACAGTAGGGCATTTTACAAGTTTAGGGTATGCTGATTCTCCATTAAACTCTTATGCCTTATTCCTGTTTAAGTCTTTTAAAATGTGAAGCTTATTTTTAAAGGAATACACAATCATAAAATAAGCCTTGAGCTGTGTTACTTAACTTTCTCTTTAAGATTGAATAAAATTCCCAACCCTATTTTATATCATGATTCTCACACTTGGGAAATCCTTTACACTAGCTGTTAAAATCATTAAGCAAATGTCCTCGATTTAATCTTTAAGGTTGACCAGCCAACATTGAGTCACTGTAATCTTCTAGGTCAGACAGGAAAAGAATTGACGTCGTTACCACATACCACTGCGTAAGTGTCTTTGAGAAAATGGCAGCCAAGTATACACAGTTGGGTAATGAGATGTGATGGGCAACAGTCCCTGAGCAGGTGAGCTGGGAGGCCTGGCACCTGGCATTCCATCCCTAATGATCCCCTTTTGTGAGCTGTCAAGGTTCCATGGCACACTTTCTCTGACATAACACATCTCAGGGAGTTATCAAGATGTTTCCTCTCTCCAGAAGATCAACCAGCCTATTAGGAATGATAATTTGGCACATGATATGCTCAAGGGACAGATGCAATAAGGGATGTTTCATACAAAGGGGCTTCCACCGTGAGCCAGCAATGTTGATCTGCAGCTAAAAACAGAGATGCATAAAAATAAACCTTCAACCTCTCACCCTGAACAATGAAGATGTTTTCCAGAAAACTGCACAGAATCTAAACAGCCTCAGAGGTCACAGTTCCTTTCTCCAGCTTTTACTTTTTAAAAAAGGAAAAATTAAAAAGAGGATCAGCTGACCTAGTTGGTTTACCTCACTAATCTGTAACACTGACTGCCCCAGAGACAAGTATAATACAAACATAGCCCAACAATCTTATTGGCTTGTTTCTAGCTTTCAGAACAAACAAAAAAGTTATAATTAGCTATAATTTAATATCCTAAATTATTATGAATACTTCCGTGTCAGAAGTTAATGTTAGTCTTCAACTCCATTTTAGAGAGAGATGCCAGGATAACTCAGTTCCAATTATACATTCATTCTCTCTGTCTCCCTCTCTGTCTCTCCCAGCCCTCCCCAACTCAAGTCCAAAGGAGGGAAAACTGAGATGATTATCAGGAAATGATCACAGTAGTCTAAATGACCCAGGGCCTGTGTCCATGAATGCAAGCAAACCCAGGAACCAACTGCAGTCTGGAAGGGTCAAACATTGAAGACAAGGTCAGTTTTAAGTTGATTCATGTCAAAATTAATTTTTTTGAAAACATTTCCCTCTTACCCCAGGGTTTTTGATCAGTAAGGCAGGAAGATATGAACTGATGCCTACGCAGGGAATTATTGCACAAAGAGGGCTAATGTTAAACACAGAGGGTACTGCCCCCCAACCTGCAAGGCCCCCATCAGGGAAGGAAGAGCAGGAGGTCAGGCATGGAATATCCAGAGTGTTTATAGATCACGTCTCTGTCAATATTATTTTCCTATCACTGTCCCCAGACCAGCCCATTTCCATAAATGTCAGTCCTTTCTGACTCCTAACATCCTTATTCAACCGTCTTTGGTAGAAGGCAGCCGTGGACAGATAGGAGCCACAGGCAGGCAGCAGGATTTCACCCTGTGGAGCATGAATACGAAGCTCTTCAGTTCTGGGCTGTGTTAGCAGACCCCGCAAGAGAAGTGCAATGGCCACTGCAGCAGAGGCTACGGCTTCTCACCTGAACCTGGATGCCCTCCAGGAAGTGCTGGGACGCAGCATCTGCGCGAAGGAGTCGCTGTGGCCCAAACTCGCACATGGCGGCCATACCATCTGCCGCCAGTGCCTGGAGAAGCTCCTGGCCAGTAGCATCAGTGGCGGCTGCCATCCCTTGTGCAGCAAGATTACCTGCATAACCAGCCTCACCCAGCTGACAGACAACCTGAAGCTGCTGAAGATCATTGACGCAGCCAGGTCAGTGAGGCTGCGGGGCGCTCCTGTGTGGGTCTTGTGGGTGGCGGCTACCCAGGCAGTCCTGCCCAAGCTGCGCTGTGGTGTTGTGCGAGCCTCCTGGCGGACTCCCAGCCCCCTGGCCACTGGTCACTCCCTGTCCAAGATGCTGCTGAAGGGCGGTGTCAGTAGTTGAAGAGAAGTTGGTGGGGTCCACAGGAGCTTAGGGAGAAGCTGCAGGGGAGGGTGGCGGCCTTGGAAGGGCTTTTCTAGGACCTTCCGGCAGTGCACAAAGCAGTTCTCCAGGAATAGGGCGGGAGGAATGCAGGGTCCAGGAAGCGCTGACATGCTCTCAAAAGTTCTTCACAGGCTCTTTGGTTGAGGTTGAAAATTCTACCGGTCAAGTAGTAGAGGAGCAGAGTTACCTGCCTACCATGGCAGAGGTGCAGGCTGTGTCTCCCTGTGATTACTTCCTGGCCAAGATCAAGCAGGCAGATGGAGGGCTACTGGAGAAGATAGCTCATGAGGAGGAGCCTGCCGAGGGACCTTACCCTACAGGTGTGGGGCTTCTTCAGGTTGGCCATATGGGTCCCCCTGAATCAGGTAGGCTGTTAAAAAGCCCCAGGCAGCAACATGGAAGATTCTTGGGCTGTGGAGCCTGCAGCCTCTGTCGCCTCCAACTTGGTCACACTTAAAGAGGTGCACGTGAGTCCCGAGGAAGCGGCTGCCGGCCCCAGGCCCTTGCTTGCAGAGCAGCGCAGTCCGAGACTGCTGTCAACGTCCCACAGTGCCTCTTTCTCGGGAAGATGGGACTAAGGAAAATGGGGCATGTTCCGCCTTCCAGTCAGTCTCTGTGTGACCAGCCAAGGCAAGGCTGCTGACCGAGGCAACTACCGTATACAAGTCTTTACTCAGAAAGGCTTCTTGAATGAGATCCACCATAGCCCTCGTGGCCTGGTTGCTTTGTGCTGAGCATCCTTGGGGCTGTTCTGGCCAATCTTGGTCCTCTCTCAGTGGCCATTATCTGTCATGGGCTCATTGGTGTGACTGGCAGCTATAACAGCTCCCTCAAGGCATTTACCCCAGATGACCACGACATGCAGACCCGGGGCCTCACAGCCCCTCCATCTGGCCAGTTTGTGGTGACTGATGGGGAATGCCTCTGTCGTGCCATGTGGCCCAAGTTTGTTTCTGTGATGCTGAGGGCTCCATCTACTTCACAGGCTTGGGCCTCAATCTGAAGAACTGGCAAAATGAGCACCACCTGAAGGATGGCTTCTCCACTGGCTCTGTGGGCCCCAGTGGGCAGCCAGGTTGCTTTGATAACCCTGGTCCCGTATTTCACTCTTATTATAATGGGTTTCATATGTGACACTTTCTCTTCAGTTCTGCTGCATTTAGTGTGCATGCTCCAGTGGGATCTGCTCCACCTTTCATTTCAGACATTATATACTGGGGCACCTGGTGGCTCAGTCAGTTAAGCGTCTGCCTTCAGCTCAGATCATGATCCCAGGGTGCTGGGATCAAGCCCTACATCAGGCTCTCTACTCAGCAAGAAGCCTGCTTCTCCTTCTCCCTCCGCCTGCTGCTCTCCCTGCCTGTGCTCTACTGCTCTCTCTTTGTCAAATAAATAAGTAAAATCTTAAAAAAAAAAAAAAAAGGACATCATATCCCTGTTGCATGATGTGTCTGGTTTCTTCACATTTACCAGAGTGAAAGCTCATTCATTTAGTGCCACCAAGGGAGATATACAGTCTTTTTGGCAAGCAGCACCTTTTGGTTCTGGGGGCTTTGTGCATCTTGGATGGATCTTTAATTGCAGATGTGATGGAGAATGGGTTGAACCTAGTTGATTGGTGTTGAAGACTTTTGTCTGGAAATTGCTTGCCTTTTATATAGATTAGAATTATGTCAAAACACAGAAAGATGGGAATAAGCAAACACAAATGCTAATACAGTCAGTAAACGCTCTTAAATAGTCTCTAGAGCTCATCAATTTTTATCTCACCTCACTCCACGGACCTGTGCTAAAAGTTGTCTGCAGAACTGTACAACATAGGCCGGGGTCAGCAAAGTGGGGAGGTGGACACATTTCGTTTCCATTAGGCAAAACTAATAGGTCTTTATTCTGTAGTTTCCTAAAGTGACTGCACAATATTTGGTTTTCAGATTTATTTCTATTCCTCTATCAAGAATTAAATAATTGATAACTGTTTCTTAAAATAAATAAATAAACAAACAAATAATTAATCTTTGGTAGAAGCTGCATTCCACTTGGGTCTTCTCCTTTTGTCTCCTCCTCCTCCTTCTTCTCCTCCTCCTCTTTTCCCCCCTCCTA